>VDFB02281492.1:690000719-690239996 GCA_007258455.2 Sequoia sempervirens
AGGCTATTATAAATATTATTAAGTCCAAAAAGTTTAAAAATGTAAACAAGATATAAAGTTGTCAACAATTGTTAACAAAGTTGCATAATTATGTAAAGGTAGTCGAAGAGTCATTTGAGTGACAAGGAGTTAGAAGTTGGTAGAAACTGAATAGACACGATGTGATGCCTTTAAAAAGGCTATTGTATGCATTTGTGGTTCGAGGGTGATTGAAGATTTGAGAAATAAAAGAATGAAGCACTGTTTTCTGTATTTTTCTCTAGAAATTCTCTGTGTTCAGCCTTTGTCCTGTAGCAACTCAATACAACATCATTACACCCTTGATAACCTTGAAGAATCAGAGATCTATCAATCACCATATCTTATATAGAATCATTTATTAGCAACCCTCAACATGACAATTTAATAACACAAGGAAGTAGATGATCATTTATTGCAAAAGCACATTCACTCAGTCTGATTTATGACTGTGACAAATCAGTTTTGATAAACAATAACATGGACTGACTCCAAGGCTTCATCACTTGATCCAAGGGTGTTTACAACTTCCTTTACACCTATTCTATATCACCACACCATATGAAAATGTTAGTTCCAATAATAAGGGAATAAACAACTACCCTTCCTGCCTTTACCAGTCTGATTTTCACTATAAACTGTAACAAACAGTCGTTAATAACTTTCAAAAAAATGATTATGAAGCCAATCTCTCTGGTACGATTCTATATTACCTAATTATAGAACGTTTCTCCAATTTATAGCCAGATCCAACGGTTAAAAAATAAGTTATGGGGATTTTACCAGAACGGGTAACCCTTGGTAGGGTTCCAAACTGTTTGTAAAAAAAGCATTATATCTTGAAAAATATAATGTGAAAACTCATGAGAGTGGATTTAAATGAAAGATACCAACCTATACCAACATTCACCATCATTTCCAGATCAAAATAATAGGTTTCCAATCCGTACAAGCCTCTGTTGTAGTGACAGAGATGTGGAAGTTGCAGAAATTAACTGATTTTATTAACTTTTAGAACAAATCTTCTTACAATCCTCCTCCACCACCATCATTTGACCTCTCTTACTCATATATATAATAACTACACCAAAACCAACCCATTTAACTGATTCCAACCATATTTTCTTGACCATTGGACAATATTTTATGACATTTCTTGCATTGACAACTTTTTATCAACATGACAATTTTTTGCAATATTTGGAATATGACCACAAAACTTGATGTATGACCCTAATATATGTCAAAACAGAAAATATGAGTCTAATTGCACCATTTCTACTTATTTTGGACACACTTGAGTAGTTTGACCATGTTTGACCTTATCGGGGCCTCATAGGTCATTATGAACTTAATGGCTCTAATAGCCTTACAAAATGATTTGAATGGATTCCAAATGGTCCTTAGGACCTTATACAACCTTTACAAGAGATTACAAATGAAAAAAAATACAAAATTCTTCATGAGACACCCCAATGAATAAGTGCTCCTGCATCATTAGCTTGATGTGTTTCTTTGGTCTCCTTAGGGGTATTGGCATTCATTGAGTCTATTTAAGATAGAGCTTATCTAGGTCTTCATTCCTTCCATACCATCATCCTTTTTCCGCAAAAATTCATTGAAGGGGCTGAAAGTGCAAGTGTGATAGGCATTTTGTAACTACCATGAACCCTTAGGTGTTTGAGTGGGTTTTAAAAATTTCTTATCAGATTTGAGAGGTCTTGCTTTGCAAAATAGACCTAATTGGTCTTTAGGGACAGTGTGGAATCAAGCTTTAGGGTGTTTTGCTCCAAATAAACCCTAGTTGAGTTTAGAACACGTTAAAGTTGGGCCAAAGGGGTATTCAAAACTGTCAAGAGTCCCTCTAGTTGTTAAGAAAAATTGTGAGAAAAGTTGGCAAAAACAGATCTGCAGATCTACTAGGTTGATAGCAGGGTTATAGTGGAAAGTTGTTAAGTCAAATTTTTGTGACCTTGATTGATGATTATCTAACTTGGATTGTGTTGTTAAGGTGAAGACCATTCTCCCTTGCATCACATTCATACCCTACTCCAAAGCTCCCATTTTGGCATAGGCAGGGAAGATGCTGGCATAGGTTGTGGAATTTGGCTTCAGACCTACTAATTGCATTTGGTTGAAAGTTTCTAAAGCCTTTTCAGAAAATCCATTTTGTGCATATCCCAAAATCATCGTATTCCATGAGATGGTGTCTCTTTCAGGCATTCTGTCAAACAGTTCACTTGCCTTGTCTATGCTTCCACATTTTGCATACATGTCTACTAGGGCAGTTGCAACTACAACATTTGACAAAATTCCTCTATTCTTTATGGTTTGATGGAAGTTCATACCCTATTCCAAAGCCCCTATTTTGGCACAGGTAGGAAAGATGCTGGAAAAGGTTGTGGAATTTGGCTTCATACCTGCCAATTGCATTTTCTTGAAAGTTTCTAAAGCATTTTCAACCAATCCATTTTGTGCATATCCAACAATAATTGCAGTCCAAGAGATGACATCTCTTCGAGGCATTCTATCAAAAACTTCACATGCTTTCTCGATGCTTCCATATTTTGCATACATGTCAAGCAAAGCATCCAAAAAGTGCTTTTTTGAGCATTTTTTAATGTTTTATGGAGTTTGACTTTGACCCACGCCCAAGGGTGTTAAATTTTAAGATCAGATTTAAATGCACAAAAATTAATTCAAAAATCAACACAAGACACAACAGATACCTTGGGAAAACCCTCCTCTTGAGGGAGAAAAACCCAGCCAATTATATCTCTTATATTATTGAATCTCAACAAGAATGTCACTTATACAATAGGCTGATAAGAAGGCCAATATAAAGCATCACAATCTGATGCAAGTACAAAACTAAGAGATACAATCTACTAATAGTTATCTCAGCCTCCTACTCAAATCTCAATCTTCTCTTGAGATGAACTTGTACATGAAGAACTTTGAACTTGATATGAATGCTAATTAATGAATAACAATGAGAGAATCATCAGCTATAAATACAATATGAAGAGAGAGAGACGTGCCTCTTCAAGAATACATGTCGGCCTTATTCAAAAGGCATGTCTCAAATAAACAAGAAGTCGGCCTCCTTAAGAATCACACCTCCTCATTAATTCGATTTTCCACAATGAATAAATATTAAATATTATTTATCAAATGAAGTGACTTTTCATAAAATCGCATCCATCAATTAAATATTATTTATCTAAATGTGTGGTTAGTTTTGGGTAAATGTGTTTATCCTGGGAGAAAAGCTCTGACAGACCATTTTGCAGACCTATAAGCTTTGCATTCAGTTTATGCTTCTTCATTATATATGCTGGTAAAGGTTGTGGAGTCTGGCTTTAAACCTGCAAATTGCATTTGCTTGAAAGTTTCTCAAGCCTTTTCAATAGATCTAATTTGTGTATATCCTACAATTATTGCAATCAATGAGATCACATTTCTTTGAGGTATTTTGTTGAACACTTCAAGTGCCTTGTCTATGATCCCACATTTAGCATACATGTCTACAACAGTAGTTGTAACTACAATATCTAACAAAATTCCTCTATCCTTTATGCTTTGATGGATGTCCATACCCTGTTCCAAGGCTCCCAATTTGGCACCTACAATCCAATCTGAAATTGATTCTATTGACAACCTGTCATAGCTGAAACACTTGAATATGATAGAGTGTGGAGGTTTAAATAAGCTCCCTGATTCCATTGGCAAGTTTTCATAGCTGCAACACTTGAGCATAGAAGGGTGTAAAATAACCTCCTTGACTCTATTGGCAACCTGTTGCAGCTACAACACTTGATCATAGAAGATTGTAGAGGTTTAAATAACCTTCCTTATTCCACTAGCAACCCACCATGTTTGCAGTCTTGAAAATAGTAAGTTGTAGAGGTTTAAATAACCTCCCTGATTCCATTTTCAACCTATCACAAATGTAGCACTTGAACATAATAGGAAGTTTCAAAGGTTTAAATAACCTCCTTGATTCTATTGACAATCTATTGCAGTTGCAGCATTCGAAACTAAAATATTGTCACAGTTTAAATAACCTTCTTGATTCCATTGGCAACCTGTCACAGCTGCAACCTTGAACATAGAAGGGTGTGAATGTTTAAATAATCTTCCTGATTCCATTAGAAACCTGTCACAACTGCAACACTTAAACATGGTATGGTCTAGGTTTAAATAACCACCCTCATTCCATTGGCAACCTGTCACAGCTGTAGCACTTGAACATAAAAATGTGTAAAAGTTTAAATAACCCCCCTAATTCTATTGGCAACCTGTCATAGCTACAACACTTGAACATAGAAGACTGTAGAGGTTTAAATAACCTTCCTGATTCCATTGGAAACTTGTCACATCTGCAGCACTTAAAAATAGAAAGTTGCAGAGGTTTAAATAACCTCCCCAATTCCATTGTCAACCTCTCACAGCTGCAACACTTGAATATAATAGGAAGTTGCAGAGGTTTAAATTACCTTCGCCCTGCCTATGCCAAAATGGGAGCTTTGGAACTAGGTATGAATGTTCATTAAAGCATAATGGAAGAGGATTTTTTTTAGATATAATAGTTGGAAATACTCTAGTTGACATATATGCAAAATGTGCAAGCATTGAAAACAAACGTAAACACTTTGACAGAATGCCTCAAAGAGAGGTTATCTCATGGAATGCAATGATTGCAGGACAAGCACAAAATGGATTTTTTTTTTATAAAAAAATTTAGAAACTTTCAATCAAATGTGATTGGTAGGTGTAAATCCAAAATTCACAATTTTTTGTCAGCATTCTCCCTACTTGAGCCAAAATAGGAGAATTAGAATAGGGTATCAACATCCATCAAAGCATAAATAACAGAGGAATTTTATTAGATGTTGGAGTTGAAAATTCCCCAAAGAGATGCCATCTCATGGATTGCAATGATTGCAGGATATGCACAACATGGATTTAGTAAGGATGCCCTCAAGATATTTCAATTAATGAAGTACTCTGGAACATATGCTAACAATTTAAGCTTTTCTTGTGTTCTATATTAATGCAGCCATGTAGGTTTAGTGGATGAGGATTGCACATACTTCAATACATGAGTAAATCTTATTGCATTACACCTAAAACTGATCATTATGTTTGCATGGTTGACCTTCTTGCTCGGGCTGACTATCTTGAAGACACTCTACACTTTATCATTAAGATGTCAGGATGTGTTTTTTGGGTGTTTGTAGATTGTATATGAACATTGATTAAGTAGGCCCAACCTATGAATGCAGCCATTGATTATGTAGGCCCAACTTGTGGTGGGTAGCATTGGTGCATGCATGCAACACTTGCCATATTGGTTGTAGTCGTAGAGGAGCTATGATGTTCATATCATTCATTGCTTTACCTCTATCTTTATCTTTTTATCTCTCCTGCTTTCATTATCTCCCTTAGTCTTCATCTCTATATATTTATAATTTATCTCTTCCATCTTTATCTATCTCTCTCGAGCCTCTCAATCTTTATCTCTCTCACTATCTCTCTTTCTCTCCATATTCCTCTCCTTCTCCATCTCCATTCTCTCCTTCTCTCCATATCCCTCTCTATCTCTATCCCTATCTCTATCTCCTTACCTCTCTCTCTATCTCTCATTCTTCCCTCCTTTGTCTCTCCCTCTTTCTATATCAACCTCTCTGTATGTCTTGAGTCTTCCTCTCTCCCTATTGTAGGTATAACATGAGCCTATTGCTAGAGGAGCTTGATTATTTTCATGATTCATAGGTTTTATTTCAATCATGTTTGGATCAGTGCAAATGTATGCATAGTTGATTTGAAGCTATCACTTCTCTATTGATACCTTTATTGCACAAACAACATCATTTGCTATGTGCGCTACCAATTGACCTCATGTATTGCACAAATGTAGCTAAAAAAAGTAGACCATTTTTCTCCAAATTGACCTTCCACACCTCTTTAACATGGTTCAAACTAAAATACCATCAAGAATTGTTCAAGATAGCTTTAGATAGATAGACATCAGGCCAAAGGAGCTACACAACTTGTACACACAAACAAGGATTCTCAAATACAACTGCTTTCTAATAAGCAGAATAACAAGAAATGTGCAAACCTCTAAATCTAATTGCATGGCCAATTTATAATTGAAAAGATATTCTTGGTTGGTTATGAAACCAAGTATTACAATTTAGAACAAAAATATCGCATCACAAGCATTCAATCACAAAAATATGGAGACCATTCTTGTGGGCACACCATTCCCACCCATTCTTGCTATGCCTCTATGGATAAAATGAAGACAAATTACTGGTATACCAAATGCAGCAAGCATCATGAATAGTGAAAATCACACTGGCAATAACAAATCATTTATAAATTATATAGGATGAAGTATGTAACTAACCTAGGCTTATTAATGAAAGACATAAAGCTATATAATAAAAATTATGCATCTACAGTAGTTTCAGACAGATCAATATTAGTCATCTTGAGAGTAAGAGATAGAACTATTCCAAGTTAACTAAGGAAATGTTGCAATGGATTTGCAAAAATAGGAAGAATATTGCACATCAAAAATTATACTATTTGCTGCAAGTAGTGATAATATATACATATGTGAAAAGAAGAATATGAGATGAAACTGAATAGCACAACTTAAGTATAACACTGAAAACAAATCTTAAGTGCACTTTCCTATTAGGGTTGCAAATGGGCTTTTAGAAAATAGACTGGTGTGAATATCATGCTTACTGTTAAACTTCAAGATGTGCAGAAGAAATGAATTGTCAACTTACTCTATAAATGGATATCTTAATTGTAAATTGAAATCTAAACTATAGAAGTAGCTAAATGAATTTAATGCCTCTTTTATTTGATTTAATCTAGAGGAAAATGATCCAAATATGCACCAATTTGTAAGTAGAATTTAAATACATAGGTACAGAAATATGACTTGCAATTCAACTTATGAAATAGTCTTGAATAATATATATAAATCTTGAATTTTCATCTAGGGTAAGCAGTTGTTAAGGAGCATGTATCTAAGCCTTTGTTTATGTCTTATATATCAATAGTTGAGTTGCTTTGAACTATTTTGTTGACTAAAGTTTGTTTCTACTCCAGCTGCTTTGTTAATTCCTTTTGTATGATTGAGTAGGTCAAATACTTTTGTTAGGTATGCATGGTCTATAAAAGATATTATTGAACCAATGCTCAATTACCTCAGGCTACCCATCTTGCTATGTCGAAAGAGGTGAGATTCTTGAACTTTAACTCTTGATATTCGATTATTTCTAAATATATAATGAAAACATTGTAAATTTAAAGAAAACAAATAAATATTCAAGTCATTTTTATTTATTTTCGTTTTGTATCATGCACAAAAAAGTATGGTTGTATTAAAGTATTTGAAATTGTTTATTTCACTATTCCATATCAATTCTTCATAAACATAAATATAAAATATTTGTTGGCGTAATTTATTTATTTTGTGATATATATATTTGATAAGATAGTTATATCAACATATTATTCCATGCTTATGATTAGTGTATTTGACTTAATTTTGGAATATTGATTATTGCGATTGACCTTCTAGATCATAACAACAGTGAATATCAAATCAAATGAATCAGACAACTCTATAACCAAGCCATTAACAATAGAGGATTTGGTTGATTCCAATACATTCATTGAAACCCCTATAGAGAAACTCACTAAATCAATTGTAGAACACAAAAGATTATTGAAGAAATGGAAGATGTTGCCTTGCTTGTTGTTGCAGTTGAACATGAGATCATACAAATAAAAGACATGGCAAACCATTTTCACAAGACTTGCACAAAAGTTGCAGATTTCTTAAAGAAATATATTATGATGAGCAGTATGAACAGGGATCCTTTAGATAGATAATTGAAGAATTTATGTTGTTTTTAAACCATAACTAGCATATAAAGCTAGGATAATGTATAGTATTGTTTTTAAACAGTATTTTGACAAAGACTTTGATGTATGTTGTTGAAAGAATTCACTTATATATCTTCTAAGTAAATTGATTTCAATCTATGAAAATGATTGTACTAGTTTTTTTAATATCCTTTATTTGATAAATCCTTTCTCGATGAGTCTTAGATGTTGCCTCATGTCATGTGCTCTTTTAATAGGATTGCAACGTGTTTTCCCCTTGTAAACTAGTTGTGCCAATTCGTTGAGCCTCCACAATCTTGACCATTATGGCTCTATGGGTTCAAAGCAAGTGTTATAACATGTAAGGTATTGATGGGTTGGCTTTGTTTAATTAATTTAAATGAGGTCAAAAATCAAGATGAAAAAATGAATTTTACTTTGTGCTCCATTTATTTTTATAACATATAGTTTAATTGTCGAAAATGACATCCTTGTTTTTATAACCATATAGTTTTAGTTTTAATTTCTCTTGCAACAATCTTAGAGATGAATTTAGATGTAGTGTAGCAATCAAGACATACTTGAAGGTTCTTAAAAACTCTAATAGTTGTACCAGGTGCCATGTTTAACAAACCAAATGCAATTGCTAACTTTTCACTATGGTGGTAGATAAATGAGTCTTTATACCCTGTTGCCTTCATTTTCCAAGCCAATTTCTCCTACTTTGCATAACTCTACCATGTTTGTGGATGTGATCTATCTCCTACACAAAAAACATGTACTAGTTTATGGCCTTCAATCCAACTACATCTAGGTATCTTTTTAATTCCTTTATATTTCATCAATCTCTTTACTATTTGAACCTCGTACAAATGTTTTAGAGAAGAACATAAGTTGCAGTATTTTTAGGATCCAACTAAAAAAGTAGTGTTGCTAGAAATACTCAGCCTATATTCATATATGATCCACATGTACCACAAATTTAACTAGCATATTAGTAATAATGTTTAGGGTGTCCTCAATATAGCCAACATGGGAACAAAGGTCAGCCATGCACACCTAATGATCAACTATATATGTAAATTGTAATGCAATAAGGGTTACTGATGTGTGAAGTATGTGCAGCCCTCATCCTCTAAACCTGCATGAATGCATGCACCTAGAACTCAAGCAAAGCTTACAATGTTAGGATGTGTTCTAGAGTGCTTCATTAATTCAAAGATTTTGAGAGGTTACAAAAAAATCGAGTGCTCAAATATTGGGAGCCAATGGTTGTGATGATAGTCTTGGGGTGGGTTTCTTTTAACATCTTAAGATGCTACACTGTACTAATTGTTTTTCGCTCATCTCATTTTCTAAGACTCCTAACAACTAAAGCTTTGAGCAATTTCTGTCCATTTTGAATACTCTTCATAGTGGTTCATTGTCTTATTCTTGTCATTTTGTGTTCATTCTTTGCATAATTCTTGAAATGCCCAATGCCTTACTGTTTTATGTTCATATACATTTTTTTTCTTTTCAATTTGTAACCTGGTTTGTTTTAACCTATTGTAGATTACAACATGCATCAAAGAAGGAACAAATAGAATATCATTGAAAGCATATGACCCTCAATCTTTTCTTCTAGTTGTAAGAATTATGCATCATCAGATAGTATCATTGCAAGCTATGGAGGATCACAAAGGATAAAATGTGGTTGTTAGAAGCTCTTTGTTTCACATGGGAAAAGTTGTATAATGGAGAAATGGCAGTTGAAGGCACTGTTCTAGTTTTATCATAAGTCCACATGCATTTCCTCCCAGATAAACATTTAGATAGATTTTGAATGTTCCTTATCAAATATAATTGTATCAAGAGGCAGTGTTGTTGATGTTGCACCTTTTAGTCTTATCACCATTGAATCCATTAGTGAGCAGCTTCATAGTCATATTGCAGATTAGTGTTCTACCATAGTCACTATAATGGGAAATCTCACAGAACCATTGAAATAGGTAAAGGATGGCATATTGTAAAAATCTAAATGTGCTCATTATTAGATCTTGGTTGTATTTTCATTTTAATAACTATATTTTCATTTTAATAAACGTATTCTAAAACCCTCATTGAAATCTTATTTTCAGGTTGTAGCTCATCAAATTTCAGAGGTGAACATGCACTCTTTACTTTCATCCGACCATGACCAATGAGATTTCTAGATAGGAATTTGCCATCCTTTTCATTCAAATCCTTCCAATCTTCTCTCAAGGTTTGTTTAGTTGGAATGGGAGAGCAAGGCTGCTCTGAATCGAGCAATATATGCACCACAAATACTATAACTACATTTACTATATATTTTCATGCCTTTTTTCCCTTCAATTTTTGTAGCATTTGTATCGTATCTTGGATTTGTCTTCCATTGCAACCAAGAGTGCAGTGAAGGATGTATTTCTTGGATCTTTGTTTATGCAGCTATATGCTATTTGTAATTCCTTTGGTTATGCAGCTGTTTGCTATTTGTATATTCTTTTTTTCTCATGCAATACAATTTTTTTTTTGAATATCTATGATATTTGAGCTTTATATGCATAAATTTTTTTGTTGATTGTATATTTATTTTCATGTTAATCCAATACAAAAAAAAATTAATATCTATGATATTTGAAGTTTATATGCATAAATTTGTGAGAATTAATTAATTTAGATTTGATTTATAACTTGAATAATTGATTCACTCAAATAAATGACTAAACCATGACTAAATAAATGACTACTATGACTAAAATAAATAAATACAATCACCAAATATATGACTACAATGACTAAATATATGACTACAATGACTAAATATATGACTACCATGACTAAAATAATGATTAAATATATGACTAAAGTAATGATTAAATTAATGATTAAATATGTGATTAAATTAATGACTAAAATAATGACTAAATAACTGACTACCATGACTAAATAAATGACCAGTTAACAACAATCAATGACTACATTAATGACTAAATATATGACTAAATTAATGACTAAATATATGACTAAATAAATCACTACCATGACTAAATAAATGACTAGTTAACGATAATAAATGACTAAATTAACAACTAAATCAATGACCAGATCAATGACCAAATTAATGACCAAATTAATGACTAAATCAATGACTAGATAAATGACTAAAATAGTTTAGTCATAAATTTGGTCGAGTTATAAATGACCGATAATAAACTACTAATGGTCACGTGACCAAAATTAGTCATTTATATGCAGTTTTTAGTATTTTATTTAGTCATATATTATTGTTTTTTGACTAGTGAAGACATGGAGGATTTAGAAGACATCCACTAGAGAGGGTGAATCTTCAAAGGATTCCAGAGGCAAGCCACACCCCCAGTAGTATCATGAGCACCAATACATTTGAAATCACCTCTACTCCATAACTTAGATGATAAACCAATCATGCTTTCAACATATAACTTTGTCTCCTATAAGAAAAGAAAATCAGGAGAGTGAATTTCCACCAAGTCTCAAACAATTTTTTTTCTAGGGCCACTGTTCAAGCCTCGTACATTCCAAGAGAGAATGATCATTTTGAAGGATTAGAAAAGTGGGAGTCAAGAGTTTTGACAAAACTTGACTCCACTAAAGTCTCCCCCATCAACTTGATTTTCTCAAAATATTTCTTTCTTCCATTCTTGGAAGGCTTCTCAATAGTCCCTTTCCTCAAGTCTTTCTAAAGAATACCCAATGCAGGAGAATCCTTCCTTCCTTTTGTTGCATCAAGAACGATTTTCGAAGGAGGACTAGTTGTTTCTCCCACCATCAATGGCACAATAACCTTAGACTCAGGTTCCCTAGATGTCCCCAAACTCTGATCTATGTCCATTTGCAAGCCCCGTTCTATCTTTGGAATCTTAATGTCCTATGTGACAATTTCTTCCCAAACCTCTTTCATAACACTCTATTCCATTCCCAACATACCAGGGTTCACCTCCAATAGACTGAGATCATCCAAAAACTCAAATCGGTTACAGGTATCTCCCTCCTATCTTTCCTTAAATGTTCTCTTTTGACCCCAATTATTATTGCGAACTTTAGCTAGAATAAAACCCTCACCACCTGCAACCTCACTAGACATAGGCGCTTTTCCTTTGTCACCCCTTAGAGGGTTATGAGGGGGTTGAGATGACTGAGACTTTGGTGGCTTAGATATTGGGCATCTTCTTTGAATATGGTCATATTCATTGCAAAGATGAAAACGAAATGGTAGTGCTTCATAGTCTAACTATTGAACCCAAGAATATGAACCCACTTGAATTTCTAAGGAATCGGGAAGAGGGTTACTTATATCTAATTCAACAAAAATGTGAGAAAAATTCATCACCTTTCTTTCCCTCATTTGTTGAGAGGAGCCCACAATTTTACCCAATAGCATAGCCACATTGTGCAAGATATCATTATGCCAACACTCAACATGAAATCTAGAGAGCCGCACCTAAACAAGAACATGATTTGGCAGTTCCTCTAAAGGATTGAAACCCACATGCCAACGTTTCATAAAAAAACCAACCTAATTGTGGAAGTATGGTCCACCCTCAAAAACTTTGTTCTAATTTTCCATGCAATTGAAAACCACCATGAAGTAGTTGTTTGCTAACAACATAATGTTCATTTCCCCCTCAAGAGACCAAGTCTGTTGTGACCATGACTCCAAAAATTGAAGTGAAACCCTCATTCCCATGAATTTGCAAAGCAAGGCATGCTTTGAAATATTCAATGTCCTCAGCAATGGATTCTGGTTGAATCACCAAAATAGGTCTCTCCTTAGAGCATTCTAGGAAACCGTTCACCTTTGGAATTTGAGATCCTCCTGTAGGTACAAAACTTCCATTTCCAGCATCATTGGAAAATAAACTATTATGAAACATTATTGTCTTTTGGTTTGGGGAAGAAACCCTACTAGTAGCACGAAAGTTCAAAGGGGATTTTTCACCAAAAGTCTCACCTAGAGCCATAACCATAGGTGAAAGAACACTCTGTAGAAACCAAAGAAGAAGAAAACCAACAAAAGAAAATTTGAAACTACAAACACTAAGAGACAGAAGGTCAGCCCCAACCCCATATGGCAGCCACAAACCACAACCCGAACACTTGGCAAAGCCCAACCCCACACCCAACTTGAAAAAAAGAAGCAAATAAGTCCAAGATCAGGTGCATGCAAGAATGAAAGTCCCCTCATGTAGGCCATAGCCTGCATATACCAATGTTTTCCATCGCCCTCATCGCCAATTCATCTTAATATTTTTTTTTGTAGTAGTACCAATTTTTATTGCAAGTTTCCTAACTCTGATTTTTCTAATTTTTTTTCCATTTAAGGGATTGTTTTTACCATGATGATCTTGCACATACCCTTTATTTGATTAAAATAATTTAAAGAAATGGTTGAGTTATAAACTGGAAATAACATAAAATATTTGAAAGGGTGATCCCATAAAGTTAGTTTACAATTTCTAGAAGATTATGACTTTTGCTAAAATCACATATTTTTAGAAAATATAATAATTTAAACCTTAAAACATTCCATTTAAAGAATTCCAATTTAAGAGGGTTTAATCAAACTACCTTAGATCAAACCCCCTCAGAAGAAACCCCGCTAGTTTTAAACCACACATATAACATAGTCTCCTTTAAACCTATCAAAATGCTAATAAAAACCACTTTTGGTTTACCTTTTGGGGGATCAAATGAATTAATTTAAAATTTAATTTTTGTAAGTGTCTAGTCCTTATTATAAGCTTCCCAAAAGGTATAATTTTAAATAAATTTCATTTTATTTTTATATTTATATTTCATTTCTTTTGAATGTAGTTTTTTCACTGAAAATCAAGCTCTTTTTTTTCACATGTGAAAAAATAGAAGATTATAAATAAAAATTGAAAAATATGAGTGCACTAGATATTGAAGTCCTTGATCCAACCAAAAAATAATAATTTTGATACATAAGAAAGAAGTTATGTGTTATACAACCTGCCTATCTTTGAATTGTAATTGGTTTGAATTCAAAACTTGATTAAGGAAAAAAATTCAATCAAACACTATGAAACCAATTGGAATCACTAGTTATGGTAGTTACAAATCTAAATTGAAAAAAATTAGAATTTCATCCCTCATGGAAAAAGAGTTTTGTGTTATACAGTGAGTTTCACTCCTTAAAAATGGTGTTTACTGAAAAAAATAGTTGTCAAAGGAGATGGAAAAAGAAGTGCAATTTGGTTCCAAAAATTTTGAAAAAATAATATTTATAATCTACAAACAAGATTTCACAACTCACTATTTTTATCATCTTCAAATTCCTCATGGTTTATCCACTATAGGTTCCCAAAAGTGAATATTTAGTTAGAAAAAAATAGTTTAGTGTCTAGTTTGGCCAAAAATTGTAAACTAGTATTGTGGGATCACCCAAGGACAAATAATGCAATTGAATTTTTCTCTAATTATTTTGGTAGGTTTTGTAAATATTTTAGTATTTATAGATAGGTATTCTCCACAAAAAAATGGAGTTGCAGAAAGAATGAACATGACACTAATGGAGAAGGCTAGGAGTATGTTGAGTGGTGTTGACCTAGAAAAGAGGTTTTGGGCTGAAGTTGTTGCCACTACTTATTACCTGATTAATCGATCTCCTACATTAGTTCTTGTTGATAATATTCCTATAGAGGCATGGTCAAGTTGCAAGCCTTCATTAAGACATCTTATTTTTTTTGTTGTGAGGCATATCCACATGTGCCAAAGGAGAAGCGAATTTTTTTGGAGAACAAGGATATGAAATGTATCTTCATTGAATATAGTTATGATGTGGAAGGATACAAGCTTTGGTATCCTATTGCACAAAAGGTGATATATAGTAGAAGTGTTATTTTTAGAGAAAGTAAGCCTACTTTTGTTACATTGTAGCTAGAACAAAGTAAATAGGAAGATGTAATTCAATTTCCTTCTACACCTGAGAAAGTTGAATCAAGGAACTTGGATAGTCAAGAAGTTGAGGAGAGCTCATCTCGCTTTGGATCTTTAGAAGAGGAGGAAGATCCTCCAACTCAACTTTTTCATAGGTCTACAAGGCATAGAAAACCACCTAAAAGCTATACACCTGATGATTAGTTATGTATTTTTTCTTTAAATACTAACATGGAAGAACCCAAAACTGTAGAAGAGGCATTGGGTATAATGATGTAGAATCTTAGAAGATTGATATGAATGAATAAATGGAATCTTTGAAAAAATAAAGATACATGGGATCTTGTACCATTGCCTAAAGGACAAAAACCTTTTGGTTGTAAATGGTTGTTCAAGAAAAAGATTAGTTTATATGTAGGTATTGAGAAGTACAAAGCAAGGTTGGTTGTGAAAGGTTAATCTCAAGTTGAGGCTATTGATTATGGTGAGATATTCTCTCCTATTGAAAAAATGAAATCCATTATATTTTTTATTTCTATTGCTACTTCTTATGATTTAGAGGTTGAGAAAATGGATGTGAAAACTACTTTCCATCATGGTGACTTCAAAGAATATATTTGTATGACACAGCTAGAGCACTATGTGGTCAAAGGTAAAAGTAAGTTGGTTGGAAAATTGAATTTTTTTTTGTATGGCTCAAAATAAAATCCTAGGATGTGGTACTGGAAATTTGATAGTGAACCATTGACTTTTGGGTTCCTATGACTTCTCTTGCTCTTCTAGGGTTTTCCACCTAAAAGGAGAGAGATAGGACCAAAAATGCTAAGGGTTCATTTAAATTATCTTATGTATGATGTTTTCTAAGCTAAATAAAGTAAAATAAATGCAATTAAGTGATCTAGATAAAAGAATATGAATGCAAAAAACTAATGATAGGGTAGGGTTGGATGAGACTCTCGCAGTCCCATGCTCAGGTCCTTGCTCTCAAGAACTTTTAGGTGACTCCTTCACCATAACCTAAAGGTCCTATCACAGGTATAGGCACCCCTAGTATTTACTGGCCAACCCCTCTATCAATGTTACTACATACTACCAAGCCATTCTTGGTGCCTTGCCACTTCCACTCCTTGACCCTTAATCTTCCTAAAGGCCAATTTCTCTCAACACTTAACTTGATTCTTGCAAGGGTGTGTAGAAATTTTAATAGCTTCAAGATGGTCAAACTAGGGTTCCTATTCTATCACGAGACTCCAACTAACCATCACTTTCACAAAATCCCCTCCTAGGGTTTGAAAAGGCTACAAGCCTAGAGCCCCAATTAGGCCTTTAAACAGAGATAAAGTGAAATTTTCTTCTAAACCCATCAAAGGACCTAGGTTCTTTGTTTAGAGTTTGTATTTCTCATGCCTACACCTCAAGGATTTTTAGGGTTTTAAGCCTGCTTAGCTTGTGCACTATCCACACACAAAAATGGTCAAAACCCTAGGGTTTTTAAGCTTTTCAATGTTGTTTTCAGACTGTTAAAAAGGTCTCACTCCAAATGAATTGGAGGAGCCTCCCCCTGATCACCATGTATTTCCAAGACCTCCAAAAAAATTCTCCAAAAATAATTTCTCCAAGATCTCAATTCCCCTGCAAGATATCAGTCTTTTTCTCACTGTCTTCCCTAGCCGGACCCTGCCTGGCTTGCCTAGGGCATGATTTTGCTAGCATCTCCTGAACTCCCACAAGCCCTACAAACTATAATATTTATAGTAAGGGAGCCTAGACACTATTCCCAAAAGGGTCGTACAATTTGTACAATGGGAAAGTGCTCTAGGACTCCATTTTCTCAAAACTGCCTGATATAGGCCAGAAAAAGACAAGAAACATACTATTTACAAATACAAGATGAAAATGATTTACAAAGACAAAAAGATTGCCACACGAAGCTTGCACAATGTTCACACTACATTCTACAAACAAAGTAATAGTAAATTTACTCCATTAAAGCTCAATATGAATGCAAAACTCAGAAAACTGTCTTTTAGAACGTTGTTTCCCTCAACTTCTCAAAATGTCACTTCAACAACAATACCTCCAACCCTATTTCATGGCCGATCCATGTCTTAAATAGGCACCCAAAACAACTAAGTTCTTCTTGTCGAACCCATAGATGACCTAATGATGCAATTTATAAAACCCATTGTGTTTTCTAACCTTTGACAAGGTTGGCAACCTAGACAAGTTAGAGCTTCAAAACCCATCCATGCTTTCCACCTCCCAATCCATTGATCACAACAGATCAAGTTTTATTCCTAATCCACCAAATGCTAACAAAATGGTCAACATGACCTAAAGATAACACAACCAACATAGAACTTCACACACAACTTCTAGAAAACCTAATAGTTTCTAGGTGCTCCTGCACCAACTAAGATCTAAACTATGTTTGAAAACACATTGTGATATGCAAACAATGAACCAAATGATGAAATAATGTAGAACAAAAAGAAATACAATGAAACAGAGTGCACCAGGGAAAGATTTGATGAATATAGAATGTTGTGAATGCTAACTAAAATTAATAAAATTTCACAGTGGGACTCATTCACCCAAGGTGGTAAATTAGTCCTCCTACTAGTCAAAAAGTGTCGAAAACTAGTTTCTAATTGTCAGGATCCAAAATCTGACAAAATTAAAATTTTCAATCCTAAGGTGGGACTCATTCACCACTGGTGGTGAATCAATCCTCTCCCAAAATTCTAAAAAATTAGGAGACAACTCTGCAACACTAGATCTGGAAATCTCTGATTATTGGGTTGCCAAAGTCAATTATGTAGGAAATAGATAGAAAACCTTCTCCAAGCTTGAAATGAGTTGACTAGAAGCACCTAGTTCACTTGTTTCCCAATCTTCAACACCAAAAAGCTTGATAAATCTACACATAAAAGTTTTCAAACACACATGCAATAGGGGAAAAATGGTTGAGGGTTAGCAAATATGGGTTTTCCTTGGTCAAACCCCACTTTTGGTAATCAAACCTTTAATGAAACAATAAAATGAAAGAGAATGATAAACTAATAACATGTAATTTCTATCAACTTACCAAGCCCTTGATGATGCAAATCTAAAGTAATGTCAATGGATGCTCCAAAGTGGGTGAACAATGCTTGAATTGATGTTGTAAGATGCTTGAATGCTTGAGATTGCTTGAATGAATGAGGAGATTGTAGGAGATGTAAAATGACGTGAATATCACTTATTTATACAATTTTGTGCCTTAGTTACCCATTCATACCTCATCACAGGCCGATGTCAAGTGATTTTGAATAAAAACTTGAAAGGAAATTTTAAAAATTTTGAATTTGGAGCCAAGGGGGACTCATTCACCACCCATGGTGAATGGGTCCCACCTAGGACCTAAAAATGGGTGTTAGGAATTTAGTTGTATTTAATGTTGTTTATTAGGCTTATATTAAAAAATACACTTAATTCAGACATATGAGGGCATAAAGGGACCAAATAAAGCATGAGAAAGGGATAAATAGGGAAGTTATGCCTAGAAAAGCTTGAAATATTGTTACAATACTTTACAACACTCCAAAATAGGACTTGATTAGTAATGAAAAGGTGATTCTTAGGTAAATTGTAATGAATAGGGTCTAGAAGAGTGTAGAAATGTTTTTGAACACTTCACAAAACATTTACAAGATGTCATTATTTGAATTTTAATACCTAAATATGCATGTTCAAGCCATGTTACAACATAAAATCAGAGAAATTTTTTTTAAGTAGAATGAAACAAGACCTAAAAGGCCATGAAAATGACAAGGGACCATTTTTCTACAGCACATTTAGCCCCCACTTTATTGAGAGGATTTACTTGCTTCAAAATCACACTAAGGTAGCCATGAACATCGAGAAGAGGGTTCAAGTGTACTTACATTAGCAAGATGGAATGAAAATGATCAAGAGGGATGATTAAGCCCTTAGGATGAAGATCACATGGAAAACTAAATATAAGAAGAAAGGAACACACAGGTGTTTAAATGAATCAGATGAAGCTTCAATTGTCAGTCCAACTAGTTGTGGATTAGATCTAGGTTGATTTTTTGAAAAAGAGAATGTGTTCTCACTCTAGGGGGGACATAATACATAACGGTCCACTGAGTGAGAAGGCCCAAATGTACTCACTCTGGGGCCACGAAACTTCTAGCTACCCATGGGGTGAGAAAGCCCAAAAGGTAAGATACATATGCTAGTTGGTATGCACTCACAAACACAAAGGTGGCAGGTATGTGCAGGATCATCATGGAAAAAATAGGCCCTTAAGTGGCAAAAAATTTAGAAAAATCAGAGTTAGGAAACTTGACTTAAAAATTTAAATAAGTTATCTATATTATTTCAAAAATATGTAAGAATAGAATCTATAGCAAAGTGAATGTAGTTTCTAAACTACTAGGTTTATTTTTATTTTTTAAAATCTATTTCATGAAAATTTGAAATCTCACTGTAGCAGTACTTAAATTTTAGGAAAAAAATAAGTAGTTGTCTGTCTAATCAACTTAACCATAATAAAATGATAAAAAAAAATTAACAATATTTTAGATATAATTAGAGGACTCATGTCCCTGATTTGATGCATATTTTTTTGTAATTTTTTTCTATGTAAATAATTAACTATGATTTTTTTATTACAAATTTTAAAAAATATAAAAACTTGTATGTCTGACCACCTTAACTTGGTTAAAACTTCATCAAATTCTTTTTTCTTTTTTTAATCCTATAGTATGTGAAGCATAGAATGTGATACATATTTTGGATTCAAAAAATGTGATACCATTTGAAAGCTATAGATGTTTTCCAATCAGCGTATCAATCAAGACTTTAGTCATAATTAAAATGGAAAATGAAAAATAATTATTTATTAAATTCAAAGTAAAGCATAATTTATATTGGTGGGAAGCTTAGAATCTCCTTCAAAATCTCTTTTTGTTTCATCAATTTTGGGTTAAAAAAA
This sequence comes from Sequoia sempervirens, assembly GCA_007258455.2. NCBI lineage: Eukaryota > Viridiplantae > Streptophyta > Pinopsida > Cupressales > Cupressaceae > Sequoia > Sequoia sempervirens. The sequence continues at coordinate 690,020,602 of VDFB02281492.1, forward strand.
TCGTTAGCCACATACCCTACACATACCCATCATATCGCCACTTTTTGACCCATCATGATCCTGCACATGCCCTGGCTATGGGAAAAATTCATGCCGCTAGGTGGGCTTCCCACTCAACTATATTAAAGTTATGCCTCCTAATAACTTTAACAAGGCACCACAAGGAAAAAAATAATGAACAGTAAAGAAGGTACCACAGTCATGCAATTTTCATTATGCAAGGTGGCAAAAGGTACAAAATACAAAAATATAAAATGTGAAAGATGTTCGAAGGAGTCTTGTTAAGTTCATGCAAGGTCAGTCACTTAGGGAACATTGTGTCTAATATCTCCAAGAGAGAACCAATCAAAGAATAGTATATTCACAACTTAGGGGATGCAATGTGTTTCATCAAGCCACCAAGAGGAATGTAATATGCTAAAATAGATCACAATTATGAAATACATCACACCCAATGTCATCCACAAAGTGATGAATGCATCACATAAATGACAAGTCTACACTAGGAACCAAGAATGAAAATGAATTAATGGTAATGTATGCCCTCCACTTTAAATGAATTGCTACACATCATTTTGTGAGCAATTAGTTTAAAGTAGCAAATGAAAGAAAAAGAAAAAAGAAAATAAGACATGAGAGCCAACTTGGAAAGACCTATGCCAAGTCATATGTTTCAAAGTTAGGTTGTGTCATGTCAAGGAAAATGAAATACAAATAAAGAGAGTTTCCCCCTAGAAAAGAGCACACCAAACACATAAGGGATATATTGATTTTGGGTCAGTATGTTTGTTGCTACAATGTGTTTATGAAAGAGCTTGGAACTATCATCATTCCCTAAAGAACATAGAACTAGAAGAATGACAAAAAGAAAACGAAAGAAAGGAAATGAAAAGGTGAAAGAAAATGAAAAATATTTTGAGTCAACATGAAGGAGACATTTCGGTGTTGATGCCTTGCATCATCCCCAAAAGGAAAAAGAAAAAAGAAAAAAGGATTGTTTGGGTCAACATGGAAGAGACATAGGGCATCTCTACACTTTGTTTCATCCCAAAAAGAACACAAAAAAGAAGTTAAAAACTGACAAGGACATTGTGGGTCAAAATTGAAGAGACATAGTATGTCTCTATGCTTTGTGTCATCCCCAAAAGGAGAACACAAAAAAAAGGGAAAAAGTGTAAATGTGTGACATATAGAACAATAGAGGTACAAAAATAAGTGTACAAAGAGAGGGAACATAAAACACATGATATAGGGGAACATGATATGCACATGAAAGGAAAATGAAAAGGAAAAAGAGAAAAGAGAAAAGAAAAAAGGATAGTTAGGAAAATGCAAGTCAACCATCTAACAAGTCATCCACCTCCCAATCATGTTCAGTGTAATGTCAGGGTGGTTGACTACCCAAAGGAATAATTGCAAGTGTTGAACTAGGAGTCATACCAGGTTCCTCACTTGGTTGAGAGGATTTATGATGAAAATAGAGAATTTAGTTGATTATGCACTTCTTCATCTATTTTTTCTATTGTCACATCATCATCATCATCATCAAGATTAAAGAAAATGGGAGGAGGAAGGGTGATTTCTAAGGATGGATGTATCAAAAGCTATGGTTGTTGGATTGGTTCATTTTTTTGTGATTGTTGCACTAAAATTTCTTGTGGCAGGTCAAGAGGAGGGTGGCCATATATTAATTTTTTCAAAGGTGGAGGTTGGTTTTCTTTGTTTTTTTCCATTCGGGACTAACGATCAAGGAGATGATGAAGAAGCCTACATTCCCTAGCACCGTGGTTTCATTTAATTTAGTTTTGGAGTTTTTGAGGTGTAAGAGAAGATTGAGGCATCATAGGTTCTTGTACTTACGAAGAGGGAAGAACAAAAGAAACTGAAGAGGATGGGTCAAACACTTTCACTTTTTCTTTATACACTTGTTTAATATGAAGAGGAATGGCAGGAGTTGTTTCATTTTCCCGTGGTCATTTAAACGATGGTTGGGAAGTATCTAGGGGTGGTTGTTTAGGAGGTTGTATGGTTTTTTCAATGCCAGACTTAGGTTGAAGCATGGTTTCATCTATGATAGGAGGTGTGGAAGTTGATGAGGATGCATTATGAAGAGACAATTTGGCTATCTTTCTGGCTTTGAACTTTTGATAAGCTATGAAAAAGAAGTCCTTTTGAGAGGTGATGGGTTTCATGGGTTCAAGCCAAAAGGCTTCAATGAAAAATTAACTTTGGAAGATAAGGGATTAAATCCACTATGGTGTATGGTGAATATCTCATTTCCATGTGGAAACTTCAAACACTTGTGAACAACCGACGGGACCGCTTTCATTTAGTGAAGCCAAGGGTGACCTAGCCACAAACGAAATTGGTCAGATTATGGAATAATTTAAAATGTTACATCCAAATTTTTAAGTCCTATTTGTAAGGAAAGTGCAATTGATCTAATCATAGAGGAATGATCAATCTGATCGTAGGGCATGCAAAACTACTATGTGTTTTAATCCATGTAGTTGGTTTATTATAAGCAACTTGATGTAGCTCATGTAATACTAGAAACTCCTTTGTGATCACATTATTTCCACAAGTGGGATCTATTAATATCCCATTAGTGGGCTAATCATAGATTATGCCATCTATGTAGAGAGGATCATTAGGAAGCTTTTCTAGTATGTATTTAGCAAAAAATGTGATATCAAGAGATTTAGTGGTTTCACCCTTATGAGGGACAATGTGTATCATAGTCACAATTTTATCCATAGGACTATCTTCACTAATAGGTGGAGGTATATCATGTTGATCATTGTTTGTGTCAATAGTCATTGCATCAATGTTTGAAGGTTCACTAGCCTTGACAAATGAAGTAGTCTATTTAGGCATGGGATTGGTGAAAATATGTAAGTTCTGGTTAGGGGGTGCAATAGACTTATTTCCTTAATCATTAACACCCACAATGGAAAAATGGCTTAAATCAATGAGGTCTTGAACTAAATGTTTTAAATGCTTGTAGTGTTCAATGCCATGTCCATTTTGGTGATGAAAATTACAATAAGCATTAGGTTTGAAGGTGGGTGGTAAGGGCTGATTTGGATCAAGTGGTCTAACGGGTGGAAAAGTGAGCATGTGTTGTTGAATTAATTGGTACATTTTGTTATGGAGGGTATCAAGTAAGAGAGTAAATTATCTCTTTAGGTCCCCATAGGTATAAGGAACTACTACTTTAATAGCTACCGCTTGATTTTCAACTAGTTGTTGGTTGTGGTTGTGATGGAGGATTGAACTATAAGAAGCCTCTATTTGGTTTGCAAAATTTTTGTGTGTTATTTTTGTTTTGATTGTTGTGTTAGGGTTTTTCAACTCGATTAGAAGTGGATTTTGAATCACAACTTGAAACCGAGTTATGGTATTCACACAAGGTTGTGCACAAAGGCATGAATGAAGGGAATTTCATCATAGTTAATTTATCCTGAAGGTTTGTGAGAAAGTTTTTGATAAACATCTTTTGCAAATGTGCATCAGGAATCTTGAAATCAATTTGAGCATACAAGGATTGGTATTGTGGGATAAAATCCATTACTTTTTAATCTATCTTTGGTCTACATCACATGAGGTCAGCCATTATATTTTTAGGTGTCATGTGCACTTGAAAGTGACTTATGAAAGCATCAACCAATTCATTGAAGGATCAGATGGAATGATTGAGCAAGTTGGAAAACCACTCTAAGGTAGTATCTTTCAAGGTCCTTTGAAATAGTTTGGCTAACAGTTTATCATCAAGGATAAAATCACTATATAAAGTGGTACAAGCATTAACATGGTTGATAGGGTATCCTTTACCTCTGTATTTCTCAAAGTGAGGTATTTTTATCCCTTGTGGCATCAGGGTACATAATATTTATAAGGATAAGGGGCTGCTACGGACATGATATATGGGTTGAGAAGTTTGACCTTTGCTAATGGTGTAAATTTGGTGTTGCATCGATGAAACGGTATTTAGGAGTTGTGTAAGAATAGGGTCGGGGTATGTAGGTTGAGGTGGAAGAGAAAATGGTGATGGAGTGCAAGTGATGTTAGGGGAATTGAAAGGAATACTAAGGGTTGTGAAGGCGGTGGAGGGGACTTGTGATACCACAAGAGAAGTAGGAATGCTAGGTGGAATTGCGGAAGAAGTAGCTGCATAATTAACCTGGTGCATAGTTGTGTGGACTTGCAGATTGGTGTAAGTTGGTATGGATGTTATGGTTGAAGGGGGAGGAACTTGAGGTCCTCCTTGGCTTACATGAATTTTTTCAAATTAAGTATTAGAAGATGCATGTTTATTGTAATTATCAGAAATTCTCTTCATTACTTGCAAGCCATCATCACTTTTAATCAAACGATGAAGATTGTCAATGGTGGAAATGTTTTCAAGTGACAAGTCTTGTTGTAAATGTGCAAAATCATCATGAATATTAATGACCTTTTCTCGTGGGAGGGAATTTTTTTGGGTGTCAACATTCAATGGATGGAAAGGTGAAGGAATAGTAGTATTGTCAGTGCCTAATGCACCATTTTCCATACTAGCAGTAGGAGTTCATGAGATCCCAAGGTACACAATGAAAGTGCTATCATGAGAGGCCATGAGTGTAGAACTTCTTCTCACTAAATTATTGTCAATGGGGCACCAAACACTCATACAAGTACCACAAAGGAGTGGGTGAAATCAAATGAAAGGTAATTTAAGATGTCTAAATGAAAATAATATAAGTTATGCTAACTATATTAGAGACCTAACTACAAAAAAAATGTAGGAAAATGCTAGAAAATGGCAGAAATGTTGTTTAAAAAGTGCAGAGGGACTGATTCACCCAGGATGGTGAATGAGTCCCAATATGATTTTTTGTGTGTTTTTTCAGAAATTTTAAGATGATTTTAATGCTCTAAATAATTCAATAATGGATGAAAAATTCAATTTTTCAATTTTTCAATGAGATGCAATGCAAAAATGAAATCTAAATGAAGTTTTTACTAATGCAATACATGAAAAGTCCTAGAATGCAAGAACAAAACAATGTCCTAATTAAATGTTGATGCAAATGTAAACTAAGATGAAATATATGAATGAAATCATAAATTCAAGATGTTCAAAAGTCAGGTTCACCAAAATGAACCATTGATTTTCAACTTCATGTGACTTCTCTTGCTCTTCTAAGGTTTTTCACCTAAAAGGAGAGAGATAGGACTGATTTGCCCAGGGTGGTGAATGAGTCCCAGTATGATATTTTTGTGTGTTTTTTTAGAAATGTTAAGATGATTTTAATGCTCTAAATAATTCAATAATGGATGAAAAATGCAATTTTTCAATTTTTCAATGAGATGCAATGCAAAAATGAAATCTAAATGAAATTTTTACTAATGCAATAAGAAAAGTCCTAGAATGCAAGAACAAAACAATGTCCTAGTTAAATGTTGATGCAAATGTAAACTAAGATGAAATATGTGAATAAAATCATAAATTCAAGATGTTCAAAAGTTAGGTTCACCAAAATGAACCATTGATTTTCAACTTCATATGACTTCTCTTGCTCTTCTAAGGTTTTTCACCTAAAAGGAGAGAGATAGGACCAAAAATGCCAAGGGTTCATTTAAATTATGTTATGTATGATGTTTTCTAAGATAAATTAAGTAAACTAAATGCAATTAAGTGATCTATATAAATGAATATGAATGCAAAAACCAAGATTTAAACTATGTTTGAAAACACATCATGATATGCACACAATGAACCAAATGATGAAATAATGCAGAACATAAATAAATAGGATGAAATAGAGTGCACCTAGGAAATATTTGATGAATTTGGAATGTTGTGAATCTTGATTGAAATTACTGAAATTTCACAATGGGACACATTTTCCTAGGGTGGTGAATTAGTCCTACTAGTGAAAAAGTGTCGAAAACTAGTTTCTGACTGTTGGTATCGAGAATCTAAAAAAATTTAGATTTTCAGTCCTAAGGTGAGACTCATTTGCCACTAGTGGTGAATCAGTCCTCTCTGAAAATTCTAAAAAATCTAGAGACAACTTTGCAACACTAGATCTGGAAATCTCTTATTGTCAGGTTGCCAGAGTCAATTCTATAGCAAACGGACAAAAACCCTTCTCCAAGCTTGAAATGAGTTGACTTGAAGAACCTATTTGAATTTTTTACCAATCTTCAACACCAAAAATCTTGTTAAATCTATAGACAAAAGTTTGCAAGAACACATGCAGTAGGGGAAAAATGGTTGAGGGTTAGCAAATAAGGGTTTTCCTTGGTGAAACCCCACTTTTGGTAATCAAACCTTTAATGAAACAATGAAATGAAAGAGAATGATAAACTAATAACATGCAATTACTATCAACTTACCAAACCCTTGATGATGCAAATTTGTTGTAATGTCAATGGATGCTCCAAAGTGCTTGAATAATGCTTTAATTGATGTTGTAAGATGCTTGAATTCTTGATATTATTTCAATGAATGAGGAGATTATAGGAGATGTAAAATGAGGTGAAAATCACTTATTTATACAATCTTGTGCCTTAGTTACCGATTCACACCTCATCACAGGCTGACATCAAGTGATTTTGAAAAAAAACCTGAAAGAATTTTTTCTTTTGAATTTGGAGCCAAGGGGGACTCATTCACCACCCATGGTGAATGGGTTCCACCTAGGACTTAAAAATGGGTGTCAGGAATTAAGTTGTATTTATTGTTGTTTATCCGGTTTACATTCAAAAATACACTTAATTGAGACATATGAAGGCATAAAGAGACCAAATAAAGCATAAGAAAGGGATAAATAGTGATGTTATGCCTAGAAAGCATAAAACCTTGTTACAATACTTTACAAAACTCCAAAATAGGACTTGATTAGTGATAAAAAGGTGATTTTTAGGTAAATTGTAATGAATAGAGTCTAGAAGAGTGTAGAAATGTTTTACAACACTTCACAACACCTTCATAAGATGTCATTATTTGAATTTTAGTACCTAAATATGCATGTTCAAGCCATGTTACAACATAACATTAGAGAAAAATAGTTCAAACATGAAACAAGACCTAAAAGGCCATGAAAATGACAAGGGGCCATTTTTCTATGGCACAAATACATATGTGTTGAGTTTTTGATTTGAGCATTCTAAATCACATCATTGTGTTTATTATAAAACTGATGATTGTTTCCTATTTATTGCATTATATGTTGATGATATGTTATTTATTAGCAAAGGGAAATGTATGATTTCAAAACTAAAATCTCAACTTTCTACTAAATTTCAAATGAAAGACCTTGGTGTATCTAAAGACATTCTTGGGATGGAAATTAAAAGTGATAGAGAGAACAAAAAACTATGGTTTTTCCAAAGTAAGTATGTCAATTCAATTTTATAGATATTTAACATGTAGGATTGTAGACCATTATGTGTTCCCCTTTTAGTTGGAATAAATTTATCTATTTCAGATTGTCCAACATCTCCATTAGAGATGGAAGTGTAAACACCTAGAAATTATCACTAATCCTATAAATTTATTAAAACCCTCTTTTTCATCTTTGATAATTAAATATGGGCATAGTTCATGTAAGTTTCACCATATAGGTATGTGCAGGATTCTCATGGAAAAAACAAGCCCGTAAGTGGCAAAAACTTTAGAAAAATTAGAGTTAGGCAGCTTGATGTAAAAATTTGAATAAGTTATCTATATTATTTCAAAAATATGTAAGAATAGGATCTGTAGAAAATTGAATATAGTTTCTAAACTACTAGCTTTATTTTATAAAAAAAAACTCTTTGGTGACAATTTGAAATTTCAATACAATAGTACTTAAATTTCAGGGAAATAATAAGTAGATGTCTATTTGACCACCTTAACCCCAATAAAATGATAATATTTTTTTATAATATTTTAGAAATAAGTAGAGGAATCATTTCCGAATGTCATGCATATTTTTTTGTAATTTTTTTCCAAGTAAATAATTAATTATGATTTTTTTATTACAACTTTTAAAAAATATAAAAACGTGTATGTCTGACCACCTTAACTTGATCAAAAATTCATGAAATTCAATTTTTATTTTTCTAATGCTATAGTATGTGAAGCATAGAATGTGATGCATGTTTTGGATTCAAAAATGTGATACTATTTGAAAGCTATAGATATTTTTCAATCAGCCTATCAATCAAGAATTTAGTCATAATTCAAATAGAAAATGAATAATAATTATTTATTAAATTCAAAGTAGAGCATAATTTATATTGGTGGAAAGTTGAGAATATCCTTTAAAAACTCTTTTCATTTCATCAATTTTTGGTATAATAAAAATCGTCAACCACATACCCTACAAATACCCATCATATTGCCACTTTTTGGCCCATCATGATCCTACACATACCTGTTGATGGTGTTTTCTACACAGCAACAACTCAGACAAAATATAATATCCTATCTCTCTTGAAAAGTAAATCTCTATTAGCAACCCTCGAGAGATAACCCTAAGGTCTCTAATGTCAGGTCTTGACAATGCATAAACAACTTAGTGATAAAATGTGAAAATGTTGGTAATCACAATGGGACCTTACTACAAGCAAAATAATGAATCAATTTTATCAGATCTAACAATTTGATGATAGTTCAATCCTAGATCCGACCCAATAATCAAAGAAATAGAAAAAGATAAGGGTTTTAAAGATATTTCCAAATCTAATATTGCTCCTAAGATTAACAATGACAATAACCAACACTCGAAATGGACCAATCCCTCAAAACTAATCTCTACTTGACCTAGATAAATCTGTAATCTCACAGAAAATAGTGCAATCTTCTGAGGTGTTAGGGTTTTCAAATCATGAACATTCATTCAACAACCCTATTGTAGTTCAAATGAACAAATCCTCACAATCAAACTAAGCACACTAAATATGAAGTCCAGGCCAACTTTGCAAAGCAACTAACAATCAGTTGGTTGCAAAAAATATGGACTAAGGGATTGCTGCAACATTCAAGTATTAAATCACAAACATTATTGAACCAAATCTAATCTAAATATTAAACTTCTCAAAGAAATTTTAAATATAGAATAACAAGAACCATGCAAAACAAAAGAAAACAAGTATGGCACCAAATCACAATGTCATTTCTTGCATTCAAATTGTCCACTATAGCAACAATTCCAACTTTCTATTACAACATTTGCTTGAGAACGACTACTTGCTAACTTACTCTACCTCTAACTATTCCTCTCTATTCTACTTCTATCTTCTCACTTCTTAATTGTTATCTCTAATTTTTCTAACCCTTTACAAATGAGGTGAAATGCCAAATATTTAGAATCCCCCCCAAAAAACCCATCAACCAAGCAAGAGCTTCGTAGCATTAATGGCACAACAAATCAGCCAAGAGAGACTCAAAATCAGTCAAATAAGCATTAAATGCATGATCCATCCAAGTCAACCTAGCATCCACAATACCGTTTGGACCAATGCGGAAGAAGATAATAGGGAAGCACAAATCACATCATAGCCTATCATTAGCTCCCTTCCCTATTATCTCTATTCTGATTTGGCTCTTCATGTACTTTCAGGAACACCCCCTCCAAGTCAGCCACAGGTGGCAAAGGAAAAACCCTAAGTCGACTCTCAATGAATGCAATCTCCTCTCTTAACCGCTTGACCGACTTATCCCAATCCACCTTATACGTTAGGTATTTGTCAATAACTGCAAGGTACGTGGTTGCATCATCCAACTGGTGCTTAGAGATGGAACCATCATCAAGTGGTGCATAGACGTCATACCACCACTTCTTCAACTGTTCTAAGCTCAATTAATTGGGTGCGATCTTCCTTCTTCCCATCATGATTTCAAAGAAGGCAATGGAGCCATTATATAGACCACTCAGGGTGTCATTAATCTTCTTCAATACCTTCTGCCTAATCTGCAGTTCCTCATACCACTCCCATGGTTCGACAGCTCTAGAGGAAGGAAGAATCCCATCACTTGCCATTTTTTCCTAGGTGTGCTCCATGATAGTCCTAGTTTTTTGCAGAAGGAGATCTCTATATTCTCTATCTTGTGCCAACACCTGTTTCAACCACTCAGTTGCCATGATAGCATCCTTTCCAATTAATAAAATATCCTTAATAGCTTCATCACCCTTTATTTGTACCCCTTGCAACCAATTTGTAGTGGCAAGGGTGGAAACTTTCATCTTTTCTAGCTCGGTGATGGTCTCTTGAGGCAGAGGATTTGCAGTAGATGAGGAAGGGTTAATGGATTGCAGTAGTTTCATCAAGTCTTCCAAGCATTTCTTAATATTTTCATTTTCTTTCTTTAGTTCCTACTTGGTCTTCATCTCTTTCCTCAATCTAAACACAATAATTGCACTAGAACCCTCATAATCTTCAATGTCTTATTCGACTAATGTAGGTCCTAGATTGAAAGTCTAAATATTGTAGTCATTTCCAACCACATCATCTCTATTTTTATCTAGAGCAGGGGTGGCAATGTGAACAACTCGATCATGAGCTTCATCTCTTTCAATCCTTGAGATCACCCTAGCCTTCATCTTACCTTTATCTTTTCCAATTTTAGCTAGCAATGCATCCCAATTTGGTGGACTATCCTCCACTACTATCTCCTTCCTCATTATTTCTATGTCCAGCCACTCCAGAATAGTGGGCTCCAATTGCACTTGGCTCTAGCCCATTTCTTCTTGTTGATCTCCTATTATCTCCTCTCCCAAATTCTGCTTCTCAAGAGTCTCATCTACCTTACTTTCTTCCTCTTCAACATGTTCCTCCTTATGTGTAGGCAAGGGATCCTTCACTGCCTCTTCCTCCCTTGGAGGGGATTCAACAATCCTAATAGGGGAATCCGCATATGCAACCATAGGGGACTGCATTATCTTTTCAATTTTTGCTTCTGCACCATGAAGATCACCTTCATGAAACTCCTCACCTTTAGTATCTAGATGATCCTCAGCATCCCCTGATTGACTTGGTTTGCTTTTAGCATTATTAGCAGGAGGCACATCATCATGTTGCTCCTCAGGAGAAACCACCAGAGGGAGATCAGCCCTAGGCACACTGTCCCTGGGAGAAGGATTCCTAGACCTCTTTGTATATACCTTGGCCTTCTCTAACCTTTCAACATTTACCACTAGTGGAGTAGCCTCTTCCTCCCCAACCTTGGAGCTAGCCTTTTCTAACAATTTTAGGATTCTCCTCCTTTTGGGGATAGGATCATCAGCCTCAGGTTTCTACTTTTTAGTCTCTTCCTACTCAGACTTCCTAGTCCTTGTCCTCTTCTTAGCCTTTGGCTTTCTCTATTTTTCATTCCCTTGGACCTCTGTCTCTTGAAGACCTTTAATCTTGATTTTGAAAGGAGCATCCAACTTACCCTTACCCTTAGGATCCTGCTCAGTAGATTCTTCAGAGGTGGAGTGGGGATCCAAATCTCCCATCAGAGCATAGGTCCATTGTACACCATTATTTTCTAGGTCCCATAGTTTATGCTTTAGCCACATCCTAGTAAATTTGAGAATTGGAGCCATCGGTTGTTTTAACTCTGTCTTTTCCTCTTCCAAAAAATCCACATCACCAATTGGTTTGTCTTTCATGGCCTCATAGGCATGATCTTGGATCAAGTTTCCATCATCTTCCAATTGATCAGGAACTACCTTCACATTATACAATCAAATTGACATAGCTGGTAGTCAGGAGAATTTCTTCTTCCTAACCTCAAATTCATCACTATAGTTGGCGCCCAGTAGTCCTCCAAATTCACCTTATGGCTATACTCTTTGCTGGCCTTCTTTTGAGATTCTCTTGTAATATCAAATCTGGATCTCTTGGAGTGGAAAGACAAGCCAAGAGTACTCATTTCTTCTTCTAAAGCTTGGCCAGAACCAATGGAAGGACATACTTCTCCAGTGCCAATCCTCAATGGGAAATCTCCACCAAAACTAGTCTTATGCTTGTCCTTCTTGACAATGGCATCAAAGTCATAGATCTGTCTACTTACTTCCATCAATATAATGTGATCTATGGGATACCGTGGAAGTTTGTATGGGGCCCTCTGGTAGCTATCAATCCTAATGTAGGAGAAGGTTGGGAACTAAATAAAACATGCTCCATATTTCTTGATGAGTTCCTTATCCATATTTGAAATCCTAAAATGCTCTGCCTCCTAAAGCATTCGGGTGATATGCATGGTAAATGCATCATTTTCCCCCATATAGTCCAAGCTCCCTAAATACAATTGAGGGTAAACCTCATAGATAATATCCTTTCTAAAAATTCCATTTGTATCCAATCCCTTGTAGGGATGGAATCTTGCAAGTGCATAGACTAGATATGAAGTCATTGTGAAATTATTGGTCTGCAACACATTGACAATTGCTTGTGAATTACTTGGCTAATGATTCTTGCCCAATGGTAGTTAATATTTTCATGCTCCATCCTCACAGTCACATGGAACATCCAATTCTCAAACATTCTAGCACTCTTCAATCCAACAACCCTGCTAAGAAACGTGATGGCCTCATAGTATTCCTTCTTTAATTTTTCTCTTAACAACTACTTGGGCAACTTGGAGTAGTGAGACTTGGGCTTCTCCAGCCAGGAATTGATAAGTTGTTGCTACTTCACAGTCTGATCATCATAGAACTCCTGAGATACCTCAATGGTGAATCCCACCACATGAGACCTGTCTAGCATATGAAAGGTTTGGGCAATAGAGATTGGGTTGAGATTTGCAACAACTCTCCATTGAGGACCAATTATTCTTTGTGTGTCACTGTCATAGTGCCTTGCACACTCCAGGCCAACTCATAACACTACACCATAGAAGGAAAACTAGCCACATGGGACAAGCCTGATTCCATCATCCTTCTAGCCAACAAAGGAGGATCCTTAGCCACCATTCTTTCTTTAAATTCTTCATAGTCCCAAAGGATAACATTTGTATCTGTGACTTCTGACCAGACAGAAGTGATCATACTCTCAGGGACCTTGCTCTTAATGTCCAGCTTAATCCTCTCTACATCAGATAATGAAGACCCAACTGCTACCTTGCTTGATTCAACCTACACTCAACATGAAAACACAGTAAAAATGATAGGAAGGAAATGTTAATCCATCAAAACATCGTTAGAATGCATCTCATGTAGTCAAGGTTTTTATTAAATCTCGTATGAGACAATCACAACAAATTTCAAGTTTCAAGACCATCCGCGAAATCTGAGCTAGAGAGGAATTTTGAGAAATCAAAGAGATGGTGGATTTCGGAGAAATCCAGACTCCATGGAAATCTGCGGATAAGGCAGAATTCTGAACCAATGCAAATTCAGGGAAGAAAGGCTTTGGAAAGAGTCAGTCATCTCATTGAGAAGTCTTGGTGACTTCTAGGAGGTCACGGTGAGGAATGTCATCGGAAGAGGTTTCGCCAAGACTTGGTGGTTTTGGTGTAACATCTCGCTGAACATCGATATAGCAAACATATCGATATGATCAAAGGGTAGCTGGGGTAAGGTCTTGGTGAATCCTTCTTGTCTCACCGACTTTTGAGGTTTAAGTAAACACTTCGGCCAGAGTAAATTTTTTCGATATGAAGTCTTAGCAAAGTTGCAATGTCTCAGCAACTAGCGATCAGTTTGAATTTGGCCAAAGGTCTCGCTGATCGCATAGTGTTCTAGCAATATGAAGTCCCATCGACATAACCTCTTGCTGACAACATGTGGTCTCAGTGAAAGAAGATCCGAGCTTACCGAGGAAGGAAGGCATCGCCATAAGGTCTTGGCGACCGCTGGTAGTCTCGTCAAAAGTGAAGACCTCGGCAAGAGTTGTGAGCTCACCGAAAGGTCTTACAGACTAAGTAGAGTCTCAACGACTAAAATGAATAGATCTCAACCAAAGTGAAATGAGCTTGGTGAAAGGTCTCACCAAAGGATGGATGTCTCAGCAAAGTAAATGGATATCGGTATAACTAAAGAAGCCCGCTATGACCTCTTGACGACTAGGGCTTGTCTTGCTGACGGTGAATATGAAAATACATGTCGATGAGATATTTTCTTACAAGGTGAGGTCTAGGTGAATCCTCTTTGTCTCACTGACTGACATAGTAGACTCTATCGATGAACTATAGGGTGATCGATATGACATCTCCCTAAATTTGAAGGGTCACAGCGAAATAGATTTGGAGGGGATGGATAGTCACGATTTCACCTAAACACCAAACCAATCATGAATTTCAAAAGGTTTAACTCAGGACAAATCAAGGATGGACCTCTCATAGATTTTCTATGCATTTCATGCCCATTTTAGGATGAAATAACTTGAAATAACATTTCCCTCAGTTTGAAACCCTATTCATCCGCCATTAGTGCACAAGCAAGCTCAAGTTTAGTCATTTCAACTAAAAATTCATTACTATGGTTTACTAACTACTCTCAAGAAAGGTTCATCAAAACACAAATAGACAAATGAGCTCAAAACTCACTTGGGAGATGAAAAATAATATAACAACCCTAGCATGAAATGATCAAATATGTAGGAATTCGAATCCCAAAGGCCCTCATGACATCAACGTGCCATCCATAATTGATCAATCAAAGGTAGAGAAATTGAAACACATACCATTATAAAAAAAAATTGATCTCAGAAGTAGCAAATGAGAAGCCCAATGGCGTCCACCAAGAACAGATGCAAGATTGCACAAGAAATCACCACAAAAGAGATCAATTAAAACCCAAATGCCCAAAACAAAGTCAATCAATTGTAGGAAAGCACTCCTCAGCTCAAACGATGGAAAATAGTAAGCACGATGGCACAAAGATCCCAGAAGTCAAGCTAAAATCTATCCTTCAAAGTACGTACGAAGCCATTAATGCAATTGATAAGATAGGCAGGAAACCTGAGAAGCCAACAACAAGGTGGAATCCAGAAAAATCTGATCCATGCAGAAATCTGTGAATACCAAAAATCCTTGAAAGAATAGGGTCCAGCTGGAGTCCAAGCGGGATCCAGGAAAATCCAACCATGGTGGAAAATCTCGAATCCAGGTAAAAACTCAAAAAATTTCTAGAACTTAAGATTTTCAATAAATAACTAGGGGAAACAATTAGGCAATTAAAATAAACTTTTAAGCACATGCCTAAATAAGACAAAACCTCAAAAAAGAAAGGGCCAAGAAGCCAAGACCGAAGAGAAAAAAGGGGTCCCTTCTTTCAGAGGGGCGTGTGTGCGAAAACTTCACAACAAATGGCAACTTCTGTTGGGAAAATGCTCCAAAGTATTTGATGACGAACAAGAATTGAGAACCCAGAATCTCTAGTTTCAATCTCACCACAAACAAACAATTCAGAATGCAAAGATTTAAAGAATAAAAACCAAAGGATAGACCAAACCTTCCATAAACTAAAAATCCAAGTGTGTGCACATGAGTTCATTTCCTTCCTTAGGTTACTACAGAAAACCAAGTTCAGTCAAGTCAGGCTACATAAGGATTCTAACTTCAAAAGCAACCTAGATAGGGCCTCGCTGCTAGTCAGGCATCCATAGCCCCGGTGAGGTTATCACTGTGACTCTCCTGAACATAGCTCTACTACTAGCCAGGCGTCCATAGCCCCGGTAGAGATATTCAAGTATCCCTGATAAGTTGCATTTATTCTTTTGATATTCAATATTTCATTTTTCTTTATTTGGATATTCTTTAAATGTCTCTTTCATTTCAACTCATGAACAATTAAGCTCACACTCAGGGCTGAGAACCACAGTGGCACTGAAGTAGAAATAGGATTTTTCACCTGACAAAACTTCACAAGGATTCCAATAGTGACATCAGGATTCTTAAGATATATGATAGATATAAGATTTTTAGAATACTTCAAAGTCAAATCAAAACCAATGACCAATCTTCTATAAATCAAACATTGAGACTGTTGGTAATAGCAAAGACTTCAACCATCCTTTCAAGATACAAGACCAAAGTTCACCATGGAAATACTTAGAAAAAATTTAGATAATGATATATTTATCATGCAGGTGCAACACACCCAGGCGAAAACAGAGAAACCCCCAAAGTAAAAACAAACCAAAAGCAAAGCAGAAAGGAAAACCTAGTCTAACTATATACAAGAAAAGAGCTAAAAATAGCTCAAGACTAGAAATAATGCTTCAAATACTACCCATTGATAGGCAGTGGGATATCTTCTCCAGTGAGAGTTTTCAAATGAAAAGCATTATCTCCCAGAATTTCTGAGATCTAGTAAGGTCCAAGCCAAAGTTTATCAAATTCTTCATGCTCTCCCTTACGGTCATGAGCTTTATCCCAGTAAAGAACCAAGTCAGAAATCCTAAAAGCTTTTATTTTGGCTCTTTTATCAAACCATCTCTTGACTACCCCTTGGTGTTTATTAAAGTTTTCCAGGGTTTCGTCCCTCTTTTCCTCAAGGTGTAATAATTCAGCAAGTCTAGACTCTTTATCTCCCTCCTCATAATACTCATTAATGAACTGAAGGGTAGGAATTTTCAATTGTATAGGAAACACAGGTTCTAGGCCATAAACTACATGGTAGGGTGATATCCCTATGGAAGTTTTATGTCTGGTGCAATCTTCCCAAAGAGAAAATCTAAATTGGGTATGCCAGTCCTTCAGATTTCTTTTTAACAGTTTGCAGATAATAGTTAGGATATTTTTGTTGGATGACTCAGCTAACCCGTTACACTGGGGGTAATAGTTGGATGCAAATTTAATTATAATCCCATGGTCAAAAGCCTAGTTAGAAAACTTTAAAGACAAAAACATAGGACCATTATCACACACTAAAGACATAGGGAATCCAAAACGATTAAGAATACCTAATTCAAGGAAGTTAATTACTACCTTAGAAGTACACTGCTTGCATGCAAGAGCTTCAGTCCATCGTGTAAAATAATCAGTGATAGTGAGAATATACCTATGACCAGCAGAGGAGGGTAGATTAATGGGGCCAATGAAATCCATTCCCCATTGTGCAAAAGGTTTTACCTCAAAAACTGGATGGAGTGGGAGTGTGGCACACTTCTCCCTGGCTACGGCAATCTGACACACATGGCATGTCCTAACATGGTTGTGTGTGTCCTTGAATAGTGTAGGCCAGTAGTAACTAGCTCTCAGAATCTGGTTCACTGTAGAAGGCATTGATCCATGGCCTGTACCATATCTATCATGAAACTCCAACATCACACTTGCAGATTCTGCCTTTCCTAGGCATCTTAAATAAACACCCTCATGATTTTTCTTATATAGGATAGCTATTTTCAACGTGAAACTGCCACTCTTTAAGTGCAATTACCTTCTTTGCATTGAATTGAGATGATCAGGGCATCTCTAGGTCAGGAGGTAATGAACAATATCATCATACCACTCTCTAGGAGAAACATCCTCTAAATTATAACTCTGAGTTGTAAGGTCATGGCCTGTCTCTACCATCATCTATGTAAGTCCTTGCCCTCTCACTAGCTTCATGGGTTGAATCTCAATATCATACTCTTGTAACATGGTCACCCACTTAGCTTTACGCTCACCTAGCTCATTCTACACTAGTAATAGCTTGACTGCAGGATCAGGAACTATTGTGAAGATTTTGTTTTTGAGGATATAATGCCTGAATTTCTTTACTGCCATGACAAAGGCATAAGCCTACTTTTCCACACTTGGGTATTTCAGTTCTTCATCCTTCAATGGTGCACTCATGAATTCTATGGGATGCTCATTTCCTTGATCCGATTTTTGAGTTAACATAGCAACATAGGAATGATTAGAGGCAAATGAATATATATAGAATAGTTTAGCATAGTCTGGGCTTACCAAAACATGAGCTTTAGCAATAGCCCTCTTTATTTATGCAAATGCTTCTTTTGCTTCTATATTCCATTCAACTTTGGCCTCCTGCTTCAACATTGTGTTCAATGGCTTAACTATTTTTGCAAACCTAGTGATAAACTTCCTCACAAAGTTGATCTTCCCAAAGAATGATTTCATTTCTTTTTTACTGGTAGGTGGTGGAATCTTAAGAATGGCTTCTATGTGTTATGGATCAATGGAAATTCCCTTTTTAGAAATAACATGTCCTAGAAATTTACCTTCTGCTACTCCAAAGATGCATTTCTTTGGATTGAGTGATATTCCAAACTCTCTACATTTCTAAAAAAATTTGCATAAATCCAAGATATGATCACCTCTTTTCTTGGAAAAGAGAGTTAGATCATCCATATAAATGATTATGCACTTACCAATGATGTCTTAAAGGAAATTTCCATAGCTCATTGGAATGTTGCTCCAGTATTAATTAAGCCAAAAGACATCCTTCTATAGGTGAAAGTGGCCCACTTGGTAGTGAAAGTAGTCCTGTGCCTATCTTCATACTGCACCATAACCTAGTTGTATCCTGAATAACCATCTAAGAAGGACATCATCTGAGATCCATTGACGATCTGGAGTACTTCATCCAGTGAGGGTACTAGATAGTTATCTTTCTCTAAGGCTTTGTTTAGGTTCCTGAAATCTACACAGCCCTAATTTCACCATTTTTCTTCCGTACCAAAACCAAATTTGCAACCCAGGTAGAGTGTCTGACTAGAAATATTATCCTTGTAGACAATAGTTTCTGCACTTCCTTCTATATTATGGGTTCCAGTAAAGCATTGATGGGCCTTTTCCTCTATCTGAAAGGCTTTACTCCTAGATTAAGAGGAATAGTATGGTTATGATAGAAGTATCATAAGTCTTCAAGTCTTCCTAACTCCACGCTATCACATCTGAATATGTGTGTAATGCATTAATGATTCCTTGCCTTTCTTCTGGAGTGCATACTTTTCCAATGAGAACATTTTTTACATCCTGAATTCCCATATTATATTTGTCACACTGTCCACTAATGGACTCTTTCCTGGCATCCTATTCTTGATCTCTGATCTTGTCCAAATCAAATATCCTCTCTGGTTCCACCATTCCCTTGGGAATCATGTTGGTCTTCAAGTTAATTACCCCTTCCAAGTCTATCTTAGCTTCTTGAAGTTCGGTTTCGTCAATTATTTGAGAAGCAAAGACATCAGTACTAGTAATAAATTCTAAGATATGCTTGTCATCTTCAAATACCTAGAATTTAGTGATATTATTGGGTACTGATGGTACTTGGGTCAGTTCCACAATGAACTTCTTTAGTCCTAAAAGAGATAGGGGTTGCAAGGTACTTGTCACCTGAGCAAGAGAATTAGTTGTTTGGTTCTTATTTCATGGAATTAACTGAATGTTGAAGGCATCAAATCCTTTAATTAAATCCCATACTCTATGTCTATAATTAGTTATTCTTCTATCATGACACGAGTATTGTCTCCTAACTTTCTTGACTACTAACTCAGAATCTCCAAAAACTTGCAAGATCTTAACTTTTTTCTTCAATGCCATTAACAGTCCATGCACCAAGGCTTCATATTTGGCTACATTGTTTGTACAGTGAAATTGCAGTCTATGAGTAGCAAAAAATGTCTTACCTCTTGGACTAATTAGCTCAAAACTAGCTCCAACTCCTTGCTTTGATTTGGACCCATCGAATCTCAAAGCCCAATAACTAGCAATTGCAGAGTCCCCTACTTTTTCTCTTGCACTATTACCACTAGATAGCCCTTCAAAAGGCATTACTCTTTTCCCTTTTGGATCTTCTTGGACATTCATGTTATCAATTTTGACTGCGAGAGTGGGGTTGATACATTTTTGTATTTGTTCCACTACAACCTGGCATAAGCAGCAATCCAATTCCAAATGAGAAGCATTGTGTACCCTGCACCAATTGGGCAAGAGTAGCTCTCCAAAGTTCATTCTTCTTCCCAGCTAGACTTGGTCTTTAATGCACTTTTGAATGAACTCTTGAAAATTATATAACAAATCCAACTGAATATCTTCTAGGTCATTATCATCTTTGTCTAGTTTGATCAGGACTTCAACACTACTGGATTCCACTGTAGAGTCAACAAGTGTTGTGTGGAACATAAGAACTTCCTCCACATCTGGTTCTTCAAGAGGAGAAACAAGCATATAGTTACCCATACTTACTTCTGATACAAGAATTTCAGTAGAGGTATTCTGATATTTTGTAATCATGTACTTCATTTTGGGTTCTCTTTCAATTCTAATTTGGTTTGGCACTCCCTTCCAAAGAAGCCACATATGGGAATGTTCATTTGAGACATATCCATTCAAGGCCTTGGTAAAGTCTCTTCCTAGGATTAGGCCATAAGCGTCAGGTATGTCAGCTACCTATATATTAATAACCTGCTGAATTCTAAGATCAGAAGCGATCTACATATGAATCATATTTAACTCTCCTACAACATTGACTTCAGTCCTATCCAATTGTGTGACTTTCTTTTGTGATTCGGCAGGAGTAATTCCCATAGCTCGGCATACACCGAAAGGAATAACATTGGTTGAGGCACCAGAATCTAGTAAACAATTATGTAGATTCTTTCTGAATATTCAAACAAAAATCAAGAATGGAGGTGTGTCTGTCTTCCCTTGAAATAGAGTTAAGGGAGTATCTACTTGAGCAACTTGAAATTTTCCCTTTTCTTTCCCAACATCTCCAGGGGGCATATGGACTTGATTATGAGTCTGGTTTTGTCTTCCTACTGACTGAGAACCAAACACTATATTGACATTCTTGCTAACTGATTTATCTTGTGACATGGAACTAGCATTATAAGATCCTAAGATTGCATTCCTAATGGATGGAACTCTTAATAACTGGAATGCAAATAGATTTACCTTCAATTTTTGGAGTTCTTCAGCAACATACATGGCCAATTGTTCTTCATTTAGATCTTTAGGAGTCTCCCTCGGGTATTCTATCATCTTTTCTTTATTTGCATCAACATTTCTTCCTTTTGGTACATCAACATGTCCTGGATCTTGAGATAAATATTGCTTAGACACCTGAGGCAGTGATGGATTATTGCTAGCATTAGGGTCTAGAGGCATGTTGAAATTATTCAGTGGAATGGAGGTAGAAAAGGGACCTCCAGCTTGTGGGCGCCTTTGTGGCAATTCCATCAAGTCATACTTTTCGACAGGTTTCTGAAAGGTCTACACTTATTCAATGTAAGCTTCCTCTTCATCCCTAGGACCATTATCATTTTTTTGACTCTCATCGAATAACTGTGCCATTTCATCCCCATTGCATACCTGGTCTACCTCTTCCCCCAACTAGTCAGACTCCTCTTTAGGCACATTCTCCTCAGTTTTTGGAAAAGGAGCATGGTTTAATACCAACACCGGTGAATCATAAGGAATAGAAGGTACAATTTTTTGACCGCTTACATTGTTCTCCACTTCATACTAAAAGATCGAGGCTGTTGTTTGGAACTCTTGACAGTCTAACTCAGAATTCTGACTAGTCTTGTGGAGCCTACACCACCCTGATAAACCAGCCTCAGCTAGATATACACTGCCAGGAGGGTTCTCTTGATTAACT
The DNA here is from genome assembly GCA_007258455.2 of Sequoia sempervirens. Classification (NCBI taxonomy): domain Eukaryota; kingdom Viridiplantae; phylum Streptophyta; class Pinopsida; order Cupressales; family Cupressaceae; genus Sequoia; species Sequoia sempervirens. The sequence goes on from VDFB02281492.1 coordinate 690,042,123, forward strand.
GGTGGGTGCTGCCACAATAGTGGTTTACAATTTCTGGGAGGAACTGACTTTTGCTGAAATCACATACTTTTAGAAAATATAATGATCTAAGCTTTGAAAAGTTTCATTTAAATAATTCGAATTGAAGAGGGTTTTATCAAACTACCTTAAATCAAATGCCCTTGGATAGAACCCCGCTAGTTTTAAACCATACCTATAACAGAGTCTCCTTTACACCTATCAATATGCAGATAAAAAACCACTTTTGATTTACCTTTTGGGGGATCAAATGAATTTATTTTATTTTATTTTTTTCAAGTATGTAGTCCTTATTATAAGCTTCCCAAAAAGTATAATTTTAAATAAATTTAATATGATTATTATATTTATTTTTTATTTCTCGTGAATGTAGGTTTTTTACCGAAAATCAAGCTCTTTGTTCTACACATGTGGAAAAATAGTAGATTATTAAAACATAAAAAATAAAAATATTAGTGCACTAGATATTGAATTCCTTGATTCAACAAAGAAAAAAATTGAATTTCGATACATACAAAAAAAGTTACGCGTTATATGGTTGCGCTATGTCTGAATTATAATTTGTTTGAATTTGAAACTTCATTAAAGAAAAAATATCAATAAAAAACTATCTAACCAATTGGAATCACTAGATATCAGAGTTGAAAATCTAAATTCGAAAGAATTAGAATTTTATCCTTCATGGAAAAAAAGTTATGCATTATACGGTGAGCGTCACTTTTTAAAAATGTTGTTTTCTGAAAAAACCTACTTTTCGAGGGAGATGGAAAAAGAAGTGCAATTTGATTCAAAAAATTTTGAAAAAAATATATTTAGAATCTATAGACAAAATTTCACGAAACTCTAGTTTGTATCATCTTCAAATTCCTCATGGTTTAGCTGCTATAGGTGCCCGAAAGTGAAGATTTAGTTAAAAAAAAATATTTCAGTGTCTAGTTTGGCCAAAAATTGTAAACCACTATTGTGGGATCACCCTGGTTGACTGGAAGAATGATTTATAGGTTGAATAATTGGTTGATCTAATGGGCTGGGGAATCCCCCATTGTTGGGCCCTGTGTTTCAAGTCATGTTTTGTCCTGATTGTTGCCTTCTTTCAAATCCTTGTCCAACACCTAGTCCTTTGTCAAAGTTTTGACCTGATCATTGTCGTTTATCATAGTTTTTTCTTCTGTCATTATTATACCCCCTATCATTTTTGTAGCCTCTTTCTTGGTTATATCCTCTATCATTATTGTATCCTCGATCATGATGTTGTCCGATATCAAATTTTTTCCCTTGTGGATTCTCTCTATTCTAATTGGACTGCATGTTTCTCTGAGTAGCTTGCAACTGATTGTTCTGGTTCCTTAAGTAAGTCATTTCCATATTTAGCTTTTTTATTTGTTCATAAAACTCATCCAGTCTCTCCTTGTCAGGACTACTGTGTGGAGGTTGATTCACATTATTCTGGAAATACCCAACTGTAGCATTGGCATTTAGTGATTGGTTCAAGACTTCAGAATTCTACAGGTAAGAGAGATAACTAGCCTGAGGTTGGATGTGCAGGGGTTGATTCCCACCTTGCTAAGGGTAACTAATTTTGGATAACACTTTTTCCCCAGGAGGTCCTGGGTGAGGGACTAGAGGCAACTGGGGTACTGGATTCATGATTAGAGTATGGTTGACAAAAGCATGATTGAGAGCTGGAACTTGTCAAGGGTGAGAAATAGGTCCTAATGAGGGTAAAGGCCTAGACAAATGTTACCTTAGATTAGTGCTAAAGTTCACAGCCTCTGCATATGCATCAAGTAAACTAGCAGGGGGTTATTACTCCACTTCATAAAAGTAGTTGTCAAACTATCAAGTCCCACATAATAAACATCTAGAGTAGTGGGTTCATCAATAGCATAGGGGGCTTGCAGCCTGGTATAGGCACAATGAAACCTATTGTTGAAAGATCCTATAGGCTCATTGACCTCCCTCTTCACATTAGTGAACTAATGGTAAAGATCATTAGAGCTAATGGGGATTCGAAACTTCTGCAAAAAGGTAGCCTCTAACTTAGTCCAATGCTCAATAGACCCAATAGGTAAATGGTTGTACCAATAGAATGCATCTTCCCCTAGTGAATAAGGAAATAACCTACATGCTACATCCTCATGGTTTATCCCTCTCCTTAAGACCAATCTGAAAGATCCTAATGTGTTCCTAAGCATTTCTATTGGGATCATTGACATGGAATTTTGAACAAAAGTGTTCATGGTTTTTTGGCATGACATTGTAAACAGCGAAACTCAATGGAGATGAGTTGGTTGCCAGGAAATCCATTGGTGGAGGTGGGGGTGGTAATGGATGATTTATGACCAACTGAGGTTGTGGAATGGGAATGCCCTCAGACTCTGATGAACCTGATGAAGATGAGGATGATGGAGATGTGGGAGGTGGATGAGATGATGATGATTCTCCCCTTATGTTGGTCTTTCTTGACCTAGCAGGGTCTGGTAATTCCTAAAATTCTTCCTCTCCTAGACCAAATTATATCCTTCTTCTGAATCTCTCAAGAGAGATGGCATTCAAAAATTGATCCAGCTTGCTGATACAACCCTCCTTCTAGTGCCAATCATGTTGATGGTGTTTTTTGCACAGCAACAACTCAGACAAAATATAATATCCTATCTCTCTTGAAAGGTAAGTCTCTATTAACAAGCCTCAAGAGATAACCCCAAGGTCTCTAATGTCAGGTCTTGACAATGCATAAACAACTCAGTGATAAAATATGAGAATGTTGGTAATCCCAATGGGACCTTACTACAAGAAAAATATTGAATCAATTTTATCAAATCTAACAATTTGATGATACTTCAATCCTAGATCCGACCCAATAATCAAAGAAATAGAAAAAGATAAGGGTTTTAAAGAGATTTCTAAATATAATACTACTCCTAAGATTAACAATGAAAATAACCAACACACGAAATGGACCAATCCCTCAAAACTGATCTCTACTTGACCCAGATAAATTTACAATCTCACAGAAAACAGTGCAATCTTTTTAGGTGTTAGGGTTTCCAAATCATGAATATTCTTTCAACAACCCTATTGTAGTTGAAATGAACAAATCCTCACAATCAAACTAAGCACACTGAATATGAAGTCCAGGCTAACTTTGTAAAGCAACTAACAATTAGTTGGTTGCAAAAAGTATGGACTGAGGGATTGTTGCAACATTCAAGTATTAAATCACAAACATTATTGAGCCAAATCTATTCTAAATATTAACCTTCTCAAAGAAATATTAAAGATAGAATAACAAGAACCATGCAAAACAAAATAAAACAAGTATGGCACGAAATCACAATGTCATTTCTCACCAAATCACAATGTCATTTCTTGTATTCAAATTGTCCACTGTAGCAAAAATTCCAGCTTTTTGTTACAACATTTGCTTGAGAACAACTACTTGCTAAATTACTCTACCTCTAACTATACCTCTCTATTCTACTTCTATCTTCTCACTTCTTAACTGTTATCTCTAATTTTTCTAACCCTTTACAAATGAGATGAAATGCCAAATATATAGAATCCCCCCAGAAAACCCGTCGGCCAAGCAAGAGCTTCACAGCATTAATGGCACAACAACTTGACCAAGAGAGACTCAAAATTGGTCAAATAAGCATTAAATTCACATTACATCCAAGTCGTTCTGGGATCTACGATATAGTTCAAACCAATGTGCGAGAAGATAATAGGGAAGCACAAATCGCATCACAGCCTATCATTAGCTCCCTTCCCTATTATACCTATTCTGATCTAGCTCTTCATGTACTTTCAGGAACGCCCCATCCAAGTTGGCCACAGGTGGCAAAGGAAAAACCCTAAGTCAACTCTCAATGGATGCAATCTCCTCTCTTAACCATTTGACTGACTTATCCCAATCCACCTTATACGTTAGGTATTTGTCAATAACTGCAAATTAGGTGGCTACATCATCAACTAGTGCTTAGAGACGGAACCATCATCAAGTGGTGCATAGACATCATGCCACCACTTCCTCAACTATTCTAAGCTCAAGTACTTGGGTGAAATCTTCCTTCTTCCCATCATGATTTCAAAGAAGGCAATGGAGCCATTATATACACCACTCAGGGTGTCATCAATCTACTTCCTTTGTTTATAAATCTTCTTAAGTACCTTCTACCTAATTTACAGTTCCTCATACCACTCCCATGGTTCGGCAGCTCTAGAGGAAGGAAGAATCCCATCACTCACCAATCTGTCTTGGGTGTACTCCATGATAGTCTTGGTTTTCTACAGAAGGAGATCCGTATCTTCTTTATCTTGTGCCAACACCTGTTTCAACCACTCAGTTGCCATGATAGCATCCTTTCGAGTTGAAAAAATCTCCTTAATAGCTTCATCACCCTTTATTTGCACCACTTGTAACTAATTCATAGTGGTAAGGGTGGAAGCTTTCTTCTTTTCTAGCTCGGTGATGGTCTCTTGAGGCAGAGTATTTGCAGCAGATGAGGAAGGGTTAATGGATTGTAGTGGTTTCATCAAGTCTTCCAAGAATTTCCTAAGATTTTCATTTTATTTCTTTAGTTCCTGCTTGGTCTCCATCTCTTTCCTCAATCTACCCACAATAATTGCACTAGAACCCTCATAATCTTCAATGTCTTGCTCGACTGATATAGGTCTTAGATTGAAAGTCTAAATATTGTAGTCCATTCCAACCACATCATCTTTGTTTTTATCTAGAGTAGGGGTGGCAATGTGAACAACTTGATCTTGAGCTTCATCTCTTTCAATCCTTGAGATCACCCTAGCCTTCTCCTTACCTTTATCTTTTTCAATTTTGGCTAGCAGTGCATCCCAATTCGGTGAACTATCCTCCACTACTATTTGTTTCCTCTTTATTTCTCTGTCTAGCCACTCCGAAACAATGGGATCCAATTGCACTTGGCTCTAGCCCATTTCTTCTTGTTAATCTCCTGCTATCTCCTCTCCCAAATTTTGTTTCTCAGGAGTCTCATCTACCTTACTTTCTTCTTCTTTAACATGTTCCTCATGTGTAGGTGAGGGATCCTTCACTACCTCTTCCTTCCGTGGATGGGATTCAACAGTCCTAATAGAGGAATCCGCATATGCAACCATAGGGGACTACATTATCTTTTCAATTTTTTCCTCTACACCATGAAGATCACCTTCATGAAACTCCTCACCTTATGTATCTAGATTATCCTCAGCATCCCCTAACTAACTAGGTTTGCTTTCAGCTTCATAAGTGGGAGGCACATCATCATCCTGCTCCTCATGAGAAACCACCAGAGGGAGATCAGCCATAGGCACACTCTCCCTAGGAGAAGGATTCCTATTTGACCTCCTTGTATATACCTTGGCCTTCTCCTCTGAGCTTTCAACATTTACCACTAATGGAGTAGCCTCTTCCTCCCCAATGTTGGAGCTAGCATTTTCTGACAATTTTAGGATTCTCCTCCTTTTGGGGACAGGATCATTAGTCTTAGGTTTTTGCTTTTCAGTCTCTTCCTGCTTAGAATTCCTATTCCTTGTCCTCTTCTTAGCCTTTGGCTTTCTCTATTTTTCTGTCCCTTAGACCTACATGTCTTGAACACCTTTAATCTCAATTTTGAAAGAAGCATCCAACTTACCCTTCCCTTAGCATCCTGCTCAGTAGATTCTTCAGAGGTGGAGAGGGGATCCAAATCTCCCATCAAAGCATAGGTGAATTGTATACCATTATTTTCTAGCTCCCATATTTTATGCTTTAGCCACATCCTAGTAAATTTGAAAACTAGAGCCATTAGTTGTTTTAACTCTGTCTTTTCCTCTTCCAACCAATCCACATCACCAATTGGTTTGTCTTTTATGGCCTCATAGGCATGATCTTGGATCAAGTTTCCATCATATTCCAATTGATCAGGAACTACCTTCACATTATACAATCAAACTAACTCAACTGGAAGCCAAGATAATTTCTTCTTCCTAACCTGAAATTCATCACTACAGTTGGCCCAGTAGTCCTCCAAATTCACATTATCGCTATACTCTTTGTTGGCCTTCTTTTGAGCTTCTCCTGTAATATCAAATTTGGATCTCTTGGAGTGGAAAGACAAGCTAAGAGTACTCATTTCTTCTTCTCAAGCTTGGCCAGAACCAATGGAAGGACATACTTCTCCAGTGCCAATCCTCAATGGGAAATCTCCACCAAAACTAGTCTTATGCTTGTCCTTCTTGACAATGGCATCAAAGTCACAGATCTATCTAGTTACTTCCAACAATATAATGTGATCGATGGGATACCGTGGAAGTCTATATGGTGCCCTCTGGCAGCCATCAATTCAAATGTAGGACAAGGTTGGGAACTAAATAAACCATGCTCCATATTTCTTGGTGAGTTCCTTAGCTAGATCTGAAATCCTGGCATTCTCTGCCACCTGAAGCATTTAGGTGATATGCATGGTAAATGCATCATTTTCCCTCCTATAGTCTGAGCTCCCTAAATACAATTGAGGGTAAACCTCATAGATAATATCCTTTCTAAAAATTCCTTTTGTATCCAATTCCTTGTAGGGATGGAATCTTGCAAGTGCATAGACCAGATATGAAGTCATTGTTAAAGTCTTGGTCTGCAAGATAGTGGACAATTTCTTATGAATTACTTGGCTAATGACCCCTACCCAATGGTAGTTAATCTTTTCTTGCTCCATCCTCACAATCACATAGCACATCCAGTTCTCAAAGGTTCCAGCAGTCTTCAATCCAACCACCCTGCTAACAAATGTGATGACATCATAGTATTCCTTCTTTAATTTTGCTCTTAATAGCTGCTTAGGTAGCTTGGAGTAGTGAGACTTGGGATTTTCTAGCCAGGAATTTATAAGTTATTGCTACTTCATAGTCTGATCATCATAGAACTCTTGAGCTGCCTCAATGGTGAATCCCACCACATGAGACCTGTCTAGCATATCAAAGGTTTGGGCAATAGAGACTGGGTTGAAATTTGCAACAACTTTCCCTTGAGGACCAATTATTCTTTGTGTGTCACTATCATAGTGCCTTGCACACTCTAGGACTAGCTCATAACACTGCACCGTAGAAGGAAAACCAGCTACATGGGACAAGCCTGATTCCATCATCCTTCTAGCCACCAAAGGAGGATCCTTAGCTACCATTATTTCTTTATATTCTTCATAGTCCCAGAGGCCAACATTTGTATTTGTGACTTTTGAACAGACAGAAGTAATCTTACTGTGAAGGACCTTGCTCTTAATGTCCAGCTTAATCCTCTTTGCATCAGACAATGAAGACCCAGCTGCTGCCTTGCTTGATTCACCCTGCACTCAACATGAAAACATAGTAAAAATGACAGGAAGGAAAATTTAATCCATCAAAACACTGTTAGAATGCATCTCATATAGTCAAGGTGTTATTAAATCTCATATGAGATGATCACAAAAAAATTTAGGTTTCAAGACCATCCATGGAATCTGAGCCAGAGAGGAATTTTAGGAAATTACAGACTGAACGGATTCCAATGGAATAACCAAGAAACACGTACTTAACCATTAAACCTGATCATGATCAATCAATAAGTTACACAAGAAATCCAAATATGTCATGAAATAATCATTAAATGTATCACAACTCATAAACAAATCCAATTATCTCACGCTCCTTCATATTTCATTAGATTTCAGGAGAATCCATGAGGGATGGATTTCCGCGAAGAATGAGCCAGATTGCAATTTCTAGGAATCAAAGAGATGGCAGATTTCAGAGAAATCGGACTCAATAGAAATCCGCAGATAAGGCAGAATTTTGAACGTAGATTTTGGGAACAAAGGCTTTGGCAAGAGTTAGTCATCTCATTCAAAAGTCTTGGCAACTTCCTGGAGGTCACGGCGAAGAATGTCATTGGAAGAGATTTCACCAAGACTTGGTGGTTTTTTTATAACGTCTCACCAAACGACGATATAGAAAACATATCTATATGATCAAAGGGTAGCTAGGGTAAGGTCTTGGAAAATCCTTCTTGTCTCACCGAATTTTAGGGTTTAAGTAAACACTTCAGCCAGACTAAATTTTTTTGATATGAAGTCTCAGCGAAGTTGCGATGTCTCAGCGACTAGCAATAGTTTTGAATTCGGCCAGAGGTCTCGCCGATCGCACAGTGTTACGCTTGATATGAAGTCCCATCAGCATAACCTCTTGCCAACAATATGTGGTCTCAGCAAAAGAAGATCCAAGATTACCGATGAAGGAAGGCATCGCCATAAGGTCTTAGCAACCACTAGTAGTCTCGTTGAAAGCAAAGGCCTCAACAAGAGTTGTGAGCTCGCTGAAAGGTCTTACCGACTAAGTAGGGTCTCAATGAATGAAATGAACAAAGATTGATGAAAGTGAAATGAGCTCAGTGAAAGGTCTCACCAAAGGATGGATGTCTCAGTGAAGCAAATGGATATTAGTATAACTAAAGAAGCCCACTATGACCTCTTGGCGACTAGGGGTTGGCCCACCGATGGTGAATATGAAAATGTATGTCAATGAGAGATTTTCTTATGGGGTGAGGTCTCTACAAATCCTCTTTGTCTCACCAACTAGCATAGGAGACTCTATCAATGAACTACAGGGTGATCGATATGACATCTCCCAGACTTTGAAGGGTCACAGCAAAATATATTTGGAGGGGACAGATAGTCACGATTTCACCCAAACACCGAACCAATCATTAATTTCAAAAAGTTTAACTTAGGACAAATCATGGATGGACCTCTCATAGATTTTCCTTGCGTTTCAGGCCTGTTTTAGGATGAAATAACTTGAAATAGCATTGCCCTCAGTTTGAAACCCTATTCATCCACCATTAGTGCACAGGAAAGCTCAAGTTTAGTCATTTCAACTGCAAAGTCATTACTAGGGTTTACTAACTACTCTCAGGCAAGGTTCATCAAAACACAAATAGACAAATGAGCTCAAAACTCACCTGGGAGATGAAAAATAATGCAATACCGAACAACCCTAGCATGAAACGATTAAATACATAGGAATTCAAATCCCAAAGGCCCTCATGACATCAATGTGCCATCCATAATTCATCAATCAAAGGAAAGGCAATTGAAACACATACCATTATAAAGTAGAAATCAATCTCAGAAGCAGCAAATGTGAATCCCAATGGCGTCCACCAAGAACAGATGTAGGAATGAATAAGAAATCACCACCAAAGAGATCAATTCAAACCCAAATTCCCAAAACAAAGTCAGTCAATAATAGGAAAGCACTCCTCAGCTCAAACGATGGAAAATAGTAAGCATGATGGCACAAAGATCCTAGAAGTCAAGCTAAAATCCATCCTTCAAAGCACGTATGAAGCCATTAATGCAATCGATAAGATAGTTAGGAAACCTAGGAAGTCGATGATAGGGAAAAATTCAGAAAATTCTGGTCCACGTAGAAATCTGTGAATACCAAAAATTCCCAATAGAATAGGGTCCAGCCAGAGTCCAAGTAGGATCCGAGAAAATCTGACCATGGTGGAAAATCCCAAATCTAGGTCAAAACCCAAAATTTGGCGAGAACTTAAGATTTTCAATAAATAACCAGGGGAAACACTTAGGAAATTAAAACAAACTTTTGAGCACATGCCTAAATAAGAAAAAACCTCAAAATAGAAAGGGCCAAGAAGCCAAGACCGAAGAGAAAAAAGGGGTCCCTGCTTTCAACGGGGCGTGTGTGCGAAAACTACACAACAATGCCCATATATAGCTTAAGAAAATTTAAGGTTATAACACATTCATCAATAAGCTATCATGGTATTGAGATAATTAATTTATTTGATATTTTGTTTTCATTCACTTTAGGATTTCATTGTAGGTTACAAATATGTGGGAATTCATTATTTTATAGAACAAAGGAGAAGAACAATGAAGGTGATTCAACCACGGCATGAAGACTTGGGTAACTTTTTTATGTTATTTTGGTTTTTCATAATAAGATCATGCTTTATTATTGCTTAGGGATTTTTCGGTTTGATTTTATTGATTAATGACTTCTAACCTTGAATTTTCCTAAGCTACAAGAAGACATGAGTAGAGTGCCTTACTAGAGTTCAATTAGAAGTTTGATGTATGTTATGGTTTGTACTAGACCATACATTACCCAAGTAGCGTGAGTTATTTCTAGATATATGTCTAATCCTAGTAGAATTCATTGGGATGTAGTTAAAAAAGTCTTCAGATATTTGCATGGTACCTCAGATTATTCCTTGTGTTATCATAGTAATATGATTGAAGATAAATTTCCCTTGATATTCATTGTTATGTGGATTTAGACTGGGTACGTGATATTGGTAGCAAATGATCCACTATTTCTTATGTGTTTATATTATTTGGTGGTACAATTAGTTGGATGATTAAGCAATAAGTTGTGGTTTCTTTGTCTACTATTCAATTAGAGCATATGGAAGCTACCCATGCTTGTAAAGAATCCATTTTTCTGAAGAGACTATTTTTAGATATTAAAATAAAACAAGGTGTGGTGACAATTTATTGTGAAAGTTAGAGTGTGATATCTCTAGCCAAGAACCCAACATTGATGTACATTATCATTTTGTTAGAGATATGGTTGAAGATGGTAGTTTGAAGCTGGTTAAGGTAGAGACTTTTATGAATGTTGTTGATTCTTTAACTAAGCCTACAAGCACAAAGAAGTTCAAATGGTGTTAAGAGATTATGAGCCTTTTGGCCCCTAGCAATTAAGAGACAATGTTTACTCCCTCCCATTTCTCTTGCAAGGTGCTCAATACGTGGGAAATTTGTTGGGAAATTATGTCTCAACATTGCAATTATATAATGGCTATTATTGATAGGATACATACATACATACATACATACATACACACACACACACACACACACACACACACACACACATATACATCTATATGTGTGTGTGTGTGTGCATTTATAGGTAGTTTCACAAATAGGTGTAATATACAATGGTAGCAAGGGGCGAGAGTGGGATGCATGTAAACAATTTTTTTTAGTATTTTAGGAAACTACTAAAATGGCTACATACATTGGATAATTGATACGTTATACGTTTAGACCATTAATTATTAGGTTTTAGATACAATGGTGTATAATTTTTTGGCCTATCTTTCCCTATAATGTAATCCTATTTTATGAGAGTGTTGCATTATGACTTCAATAGAGACAGATAGTGATGTATTATGAGTGTCTGATAGCAGATTTGTTGTCTCTTGATCTCTGAGTGGTGATGCTCCTATAAGAATCTTACCTGAAAGTATATTGTAATCTTCATGATTTACTAAATAATATATTGGGTGGTTTTGGAGTGTGGGGGTTTTCCCCATGTAAATCACTATGTCATGGTATGCATGATATTTATGTTTATTTATGTTTAAGTTTTTGTAATTGTCAAAGATCTCTAAAAGTTTCACATTATTCTCCTCTCAAGATTAGTGTAGGAAGTTATTCCACTACCTCAAATTACTTACATCTACCAAGACCACTACTTTAAATATAATCCAGGAATACTATCACTAGCCTTCCATGTTATCCAAGTCCCATCACCTGGTGTGGAAGTGTACTTAGTGCCAATATTTCGTTGGCAAGCCGAAGAATTCTACCATGCCATTGAACCCAATTGTGACTGAGGAACCTTTTGCACAATGGGTTTTATATTTTTTCAATATGATCAATCCCATATCCAACATAGGTCATAAGTGGATACTCATGATGACTAATTATTTCACATGATAGATGAAGAAAATTTCCCTAAAGAATGCTACATAAACATAAATTGTTAATTTCCATTAGGAGTTAGTAACAATGTTCAGTTTTCCTAAAACCATCATTTTTGATAATGCATGAGCCTTCATAGGCTTTGGGATTTTTAAATTCACTCTTAATCATGGGGTCTACCTCAAGAAATCATCCAATTATTACCCACAAGGAAATGGGTGAGTATAGTCAACTAAAAAGAATCTAATTAGGTTAATAAAGTGTATCAAGTCGAAACACCCAAACAAATGGAATAAGCATTTGTGAGCTACTTTATGGGTTGATAGAATTACACCTAATAATATCTTGAAGACCTCCCCTTATGAATTAATTTATGGAAAGGAGGTAGTTTTACCCATTTCTATAGAGATTTCAGCATTGCAACTCTTGAAAGCTTTATAAGATGAAGAGAATAGTGGAATGGGGTTGAGATTGGTGGAAATTTTGAGTCTCAAAGAAAAAAGACAAAATTCATATGATGCCATGATCAAGCACCAGTAGATAGTCAAATGATGGTTTGATAAAAGGGCCTCCAACCTAGATTTTTGGGAGGGAATTCTTGTGCTAAAGTATGATGAACACACTACAAAACCAAGGCAACATGCTAAGTTTGACTCACTGTGAAGGGGTCCTTATCGAATCTATGCATGCAAGGAAATAAATGTATATGAGTTGGAGGATATGAATGGAAATTTTTGGGATATAAAAATATACGGTATTCATTTAAAATTATTCCATTAAAGTACTCACAAGCTCATTAATATTTTACAGTTATGTACCATATGTAAAATTTTGTAAAATACATTGTTTTTGTGAACAAATATATGAGAGTAAACACATGAAGAGTAGAAGGTATTATATTTTGTAGTCATTTAAAATATTTACAATATAATATGCATATTGAGCTTGAGGCTCTGAGAGAAGTTTGAAGCCTTCTCATTAAAACCCCAAAAAGAGATACATCTTCAACAAAGCAAAAGAGGAGGCAACACAAAAATGGTAGTGGAAATTAAAGCCTCCATTTGTCATGACAGTCAAATTTTGTTTCTTCAAGTTTCTTCAACAAGGGAGTAAGGGGGTTAACAAGACACAACACACAACACAAGTAGGCACAACATGAACCTCAATCATTGACATCATGGCTATAAACTAGGAAATTGAAATGATTTTTCCAATTGATCCCAAGAATGCACTCCATGTTATACTCCCTTTGAAGAAAGTGTTATAATTGGCTATGGATGTGAAGATCTTGAGACCAAATGGAAATCACAAAGAGAGAGAATAAAATGTGACATTAATAAACTATATTCTTGTCAATATGATTCAATGGCATGAAAAATGTAGTAGAACCCCTTGGTTATATAGCCAAGGTGAGATACAAGATTTCATAGGATTATGGCAAGTGTCTCAATCATATGACATGAGAAAAGTAATCAAACTTACCTAAGTTCACATGTGTTACAAGTAAAAACATAAGATAAAAAATAATAATAATGAACACCTTCTAGAAAGATTCCTTCCTAGGTCCTAATTAAAGTTAACATGTAAATAAGTCCCCTAGTAATGAATTAACTAGCTACAAAACTTTATTTATAGCGACACCCCCCTTTAAGTGAAAATTAGGGAGTGGTAGATTATTATACAAATGGTACTAAGATGCAAGGATGGGTACTGAATACTAGGCCATGTTAGGTACCCATGTACATATGCAAATGAAATCTCTCATAAATTGAGAAAGGGAGAAAACCCCATGGAATAGAACTCCTCCCCAAAAGAGGGATGAAATATAATGAAATACTCTCAATGAAGAATGAGAATTCCAAAACACCATGTGAGAAAAAATACCCCCCTCATAAGAGAGAAGAAGAAGAGAGACAAGGTATCCCCTCCTCAATGTCGAGTCTCCTCCAATGATGGTAGAAGCTTGATAGTGAATGCTGAAAATGATGAAATCTCACTGAACAACATTCCTCCCCTTATGAAGAAAAAAAAAAGAATTCAAACATGATGTTAGGAATATGTATGATGGATGATGTCTTTGAAGCATGCTCAAGTGTCTCCATGTAGATGCAAAAATATGACACACTCCAAGCAGGAATTCTAGGCCACACTGCTAAATATGCCATTGAAGAATCTATTAGAGATGAATGTAGAACACAATCCAAAGACACATATATCCCCTCTAAAGATAAAGAAGCATCATCCAAATGTTGTCCAAATGTATCCACAATCATGTCAAACTCCAAAGAATGATCATGTAGAGAATGAACAAGAGGGTCAAAGTTTTCCATCACAACAACTGAAGAAGGAGCATCTTCATCAAAGAGAAGACGAATTTCATCAATGATGTCCCCAAAATTTGTAATATGAGACTCCACAAACAAGTCTAAAATACATTTCAAGAAGCCATCACAAGTAGCCAAATCTAAAAGACAATGTATGTCTTGCTACACTAAATCACAAGGAACCAAAATATTTGAATCACAAGTATCATCAACTACAACACTAGATGGAGGAGATGAAATGCATGACTCAAGAACTAGATTTGAACTAAGAACTCCAAAGTTCAAGAAGCCAAATATCTCCTCTGAATCATGGTTCATTTGATCAACATTTGAAGGAACAATGTCATAATCAAAAGAAAAAATTACAAAGGTATATAATTGAGTTGAATGATCAACCACCCTAGTAGTAATGATCTCTCTACTTTCCAAGTCTCGAATGATGAATAAAAAAGGTGTAAACTCCACAGTTTTTCCATCTCCACCATGTGTAATCTAATATATGGAAAGAATATTGTTCATCAAACAATGAACACACTAAATATCCTAGAAATTTGTCCCCAAAACTAATAGATCCCCTCCCAATTACACTCATGTTTGTATTGTTTCCCATCAAAATAGGAGACATAGCAGAAGGCTTAAATGAAGATAATATAGACTATGAAGATACCATATGATGAGATGTTCTTGAATCTAGAACCCATCTCCCTAATCCTTTATACACTATTTTGAAGAAGGAGGTGATTTAGACATTCTAGAAATCAAATAAATGTGATTCCTTTTGAGAATATTTTTCAATTCATCAATATCCTTCTTATAACAATAGTTTTCTTCATGTCCATCCTTCTTGCAATATGCACAAAAAGTCTCTCCTTAGATGATTCTCCTTTAGATTGAGTGAATTTTTATTCTTTATGTGGCTTGTTCTTTTTCTTCTTTTGCTTCTTATCAAGATTCCTAAATTTTTTTTACCTTATACTAACCTTCCACCAATGCTTGTGACTTGGAAGACTTGAATAGACCCATGTTCATTAACTTATATTCCTCTTGGATTAGGATATTTACAAATTCATCAAACTTAGGATCAACATATGATTCTCCTGATGAGCACAAAATATGCTCATCATCTAGATATCATGGTGTACTTTTAATACCTTTACTTTTGTTGATTATGGTTGTTTAACTCTCTTGAAACCTTTTTATTGGGGGATATACTGTAGCAATACACTTTCATGTTCTTGTATTCGATCATGTTGACATGTCTGTATTTATTACCCTGTTGACTTCCCAAATGACTGGTATAGCGCATGTAGTTTTTGAATGACGAAATAGATTTAAATATGTGATTAATGAATGGATATTGTGTATGTGCCATGCACCTTTTCTTTCGTATTTGTTACCTTGTGTCTTGCAGGTTGTTGAAGAAAGTATGATCGAGTCAAGTGCAGCCAATCTCGGCCTTGCAGTAAAGTCCATTTCCTGCATGACTTCGAGGAAGCTCTGGCAAAGAATCTTTAACCAAATCCGTTGGGAAGGATTTTAAATGACATTTAATCTAGAAAGAGTGGAGTGCTAGATTCTCTCTGGATCGGGTTGAACAAATAACTCATTTATAAAGTTTGTTTCTCGATTCTGGGATATATTTCATATCCACGTCTTTCTCTGTTAGTTAGTTAGATAGTTGTTCTCCTATTTTAAAAATAAGTGTTCCTCCTATGCGGGTGAACAAAACAGATCAAAGAAGGAGATAGATAGATAGATAGAGAAGCAGATTATGTAAGAGTTAAAGATATAATATGAATCAAGGTTTTTGTTAGTTTTCAGAAATAGAACAGTCAATGTAGATGATTTCACATTATGAATAAAAGTTGATGGAGTTATGAGCACAATCTTCTATGTCAATTAGTTGATGCTTGCTAAGGGGTCCCACTTAGTAAGTATTTGTAGGAGCGTAGTTGTTTATCTTTTGTTAATTCAAGTTAAATTTCATTTTAGAAGTTTCAGCACAAGCTTAGTCCATACTGTTCTTGCAGCATCGGGAATCCATCCTTGTGTTTGTTCCTGCAGCATAAGGCCAATTTATAGTTTGTCCCTCAACTGTAGCTATTATGATTTCTGCTTTGGTTAGTCTATGATTGAGTTAAGAGAACTTTACGTTATTGCATAGATAAAAATTTCTTTCCAAGTGTTTATTTTTTAGTAGATTGTGACTGAAACCAGTTCTTAGTGCATATATTGTGCCGCTCCATTTAAAGTTTACGTTCCCTGGTTTGACAAGTAAATGAACATCCATGAAGAGGTATTAGTCACCTGCTGGAATGTCCAATTCCCAGGATAGGTTTTGCCGTGATTTTCATATCCTTTTGTGGGCGTGGCCATTTTTGGTGTCGTTGTCAGGGACGGTGTCAATCTAAGAACCTACTATAGTCATTATTAGCAGTAGTTTAGTCAATTTTTCAAAATATTTCAAAATACCATTCATTTTCATTGCATGCATAGAAGGAGAGACACTCAGGGAAGATTTCTCCCCAACCTACCATTCATTGCCAAGAAAACTGAACCAGCTTATAGCCTATTTGAGGAAAAAGGAGACTTAGATATTGACCCATTTGTTGAAGGTCTATGTGTTGATTTGCTATTTGGCCCATTTGATGAAGAACCTGAAGGAAATCCATTTGATCCTATACTTGGTCAGGTGAACATGGCATGTAATCCACCGAATCGACCTCCTACTTTTGAATTCCCCATTACTCCTCAACAAAACAATGACAACCTTAAGAATATTCCTTTTTCATTACTTTCCAAGTTCTATGGCTTAGTCATAGAAGATCTAGAGACCTTGTTCAAGTTTGATATCCTCTATCATAGTTATGACTACACTTCAAATGCTCACAAACTGAAATTGTTCCCTACTACCTTGAAGGAGGGAGCTCTCAGATGGTTCATGAGTTTGGGAAGGGGTGTTGTCGATAGTTGGCCAGTCATGCAAACAAAATTTCTTGAGAAATACAAGGAATACTGTAAGAGTGGCAGTAAAGGTGATGATATATTCTGAATTCAACAGAAGGAAGATGAAAGTATGGAGGATTATATATCAAGATTCCTATTTTCTCTGAAAAATAATTCAAACCATACTCTTAATGAAGAATCTAAGAAATTACTTTTTCTAAGAGGAATCAATAATACCTACATAGATGCCTTGGACCTGATGGGAGGTGATGATATTACTCAAGCATCTTGGGATGATCTCATGAAGATATGTCTCAATTACTCCCAAGCAAATGTGAAGAAGGGTAGAGGTCATCAAGCTACAGTGGGAAAGTCTTCTTCCAATAGAGTTTCCCAGATGGAGATCACAAACTTGCTATCTGATTTCAAGCAAGACATCATAAACAACATGGCTACGTAGTTGGATACCATGCAAGCTCGCAAAAAACATGAAGAGACTAAGGCAATCCTAGCTAAGTTCTATCCAAATTGTAGACAGAAGAAACGTGACTGCAGATGCAAGTTGGTGGCCAATATGGAGGAAAAATAGCCACCTACTAATTTTAAGATGATAGAAGGTGATGATGACCAAGTCTTCTTTGTTGCACAAAGGAGACCATGGGCTCCAAGACAAGGTATGCCTCAAGATCCTTTGAATTTTGGTAATCCTTACTCTAGTTATAATAACCAATGGCAACCCACGTATGGTCCACCTACATCTTGGAATGCTCCTCAGCCATACTGACCTAATTATCAGAGCCCTCAATGGAGACCTCCTCAAGGAGGTTGGCAGCACCCACAAGGACAATGGACTCCACCTCCAGGTAACTAGTAGTAGAACCCTCAATGGAGAGGTCCTCAACAATGGAAAAATCAACCACCTGGATTCCTACAGTCTCAGCAGCTACAACCTCCAGCCCTTATGCCTCCTCCTACAGCTCCTGCAGCTCCTGCAGTAAATACTGGCCCTCCAAAACAAACGCCTATGCCTACTCAACCATTGCCCAATCCTAATAGCAAGCAGCAACAACAATAGAAACCTCTATATTCTACAAAAGCTAACCCATATCCAGCATATGCCCTAAATATCAATTATATCCATCTCAGGTTTGGAACCACTCTCCCTATTCCATAGCCACCTATAATAATAGAGATTCCAGACTCTGCTGCTGAACAACCTGCTGATTATGCAAAAGATATACCTGTATCAGCTACTGCCTCCAAGGAACCCATCCTGTAGCCTCAAGCTACACCACCTTTTCCTCAGAGATTGCAGATTACTACACCCAAGACCATTGAAGAACCCACCTTTGATATTTTGGAGCAACTAAAGAATGTACAAGTTCAAATTCCTTTTTTCAAGCAATCAAAGATGTTCCAGTTTATGGAAAAGCCATTAAAAAGGCTTGTTTAAAGAAACAAGGAAGAAAGAAAAAGGACCCCCAAACTATCCATGTCCTAGGATAGTTAGTCGATATTATGTTGGGGAAAGTTGTCATCCTAAAATATACTGATCCTGGAAGTCTTGTAGTAAAAATCAATATCAATGGTCAAGTAGTAAGAAATGTTTTGGTTGACCTTGGTGTAGTCATTAATGTGATGACCAAGCACACTATGGAATGTTTGAATATTCCAAACATTTGGTCTACACCGACTGTCCTGTAGCTTGATGATAGTTCCACGGTTACACCTGATGGAGTAATAGAAGATGTCATTGTCACCCTTGAATCTTGGGAATACCCTACTGATTTCACCATATTGTCCACTAAGGAAACCCTAGGGGGATATCCTATTATCCTAGGTAGACCTTGGTTAGCTATAGCTGATGCCCTTATAGGATGCCATTCAAGAGACATGACAATTTCTGATGGTCAATCAAGGAATAAATTGGCTTTATACCCACCTGCACAACCTTTTCCAGATTTGTGTCAACCAGTTTGGCCAGATCTAGGAGAGGAATCTGAAGAAGTCAATTCATTAGCTCAGTTGATGATGCTATGAACTGATCCATTTTCCCAGCTTCAAAATGAAGATAACTTGCTTCTACACATTATGCAGTTTAGTTCTGGTTTGAATTGTCCATGTGTTTTGGACAGCTGCCCTCAGCAATGTTTCCTACAGCAACTAGATCTTGACAACTATCATGATTTGCTATTATGTGATATACAGGAACCACCTTTATCAGCTACCTAAATAGATGATCTCACCAAATAGATAGAAGTATCTCCAAACCATTGTCTGCATATTAATAATAAGTTGTCTCTGTCTCAACAAACTGCCCTGGCCATAATGCTACAAGCCCACAAAAGAGCTTTTGCATGGAACTATGGGGATATGATGGGTTTAGACCCAAAACTCTGTATACATTGCATATATATTGATAGTGACTTCAAACCTATTAGACAACCTCAGAGAAGAATTAATCCAGCTTTGAGAGAAATTGTTAAAGAAGAATTGCAAAAAATGTTAGCAGCTGGTTTTATCTACCCAATCTCTGATAGTCAGTGGGTTTCACCATTGGTCATTGTTCCTAAGAAAGGAATAAAATGGAGGGTATGTGTAGACTACAGAGAGCTCAACTTGGCAACAAAGAAATATTACTTTCCTCTTCCATTCATTGATCAAGTTCTAGATAATTTAGTAGGGAAAAAGTACTTCTCATTCTTGGATGGTTTCAGTGGGTACAATCAAATCAAGATTGCTCCTGAGGATCAAGAAAAGACTACTTTTATATGCCCTTGGGGAACATTTTCCTATTCAGTTTTTCCTTTTGGTCTCTGTAATGCTCCTGCAACTTTCTAGAGGGCAGTCATAAGTATCTTCTCAGATATCTCATATGATTGCATGGAAATATACATGGATGACTTTACTGTTTATGGTACAACATTTGAGGAAGCTCAAGCTAACTTGGAAAAGGTACTATAGAGATGTGAAGATCACAACCTATCACTGAATAGTAAAAAATGCTTCATGATGATGCAAGAAGGAATAGTACTTGGTCACTATATTTCTACTGCAGGAATTTAGGTTGATCCTGCTAAGATTGAAGTTATCTCTAAGTTACCCTCTCCTACCAAGGAAAAAGAGGTACGGAGCTTTCTAGGCTATGCTAGATACTACAGAAGAATCATCAAGGACTTCAACCAAATAGCAGGCCCTTTATACAGTCTGTTGAAGAAAGATGCAATTTTTTCCTGGACAGAGGAATGTGAAAAAGAATTCCCTTACTTAAAAGTAGCCCTTACACAGGCACCTATTTTGAAAGGACCTGATTGGTCACTTTCATTTCATATTCATATAGATGCATCAGATTATGCTATTGTCGCAGTGTTAGGACATAAGGATGGTTCAATAGAACATGCACTCTATTATATAAGCAAAAATTTGCAAGGAGATGAATTGAACTACACTGTTATAGAAAAAGAAATGTTAGCAATCATTTACGCCCTCAATAAATTTAGGCATTATATTACTGGTTATCAGATATTTTTTCATACTGATCATGCCACAATCTAGTATCTCATGAACAAAGTAGCAATATCTAGGATAGTGGCAAGATGGTTATTGCTGATGCAGGAATTTGACATTACAATTGTGGAAAAACTAGGTAAAGCCAATATGGTTGCCGATTTCCTTTCCAAACATCAAAGGCAAGATGACTCTGTGGTTGTTGAAGACTCCTTTCCTAATGAGCACCTATTTTCAATTAAGGTTATTCACCCATGGTATGATGATATAGCAAATTATCTGGCTATAGGAAGAATTCTTCCTCACTTCTCCCCAAAGGAAAAGAGATTATTGGTAGAGAAAAGCTTTAACTTTTCCTGGATTGCATATTGCATGTTTTATATTAGGCCAGATCAAGTTATGAGGAGATGTATACCAGAGGAGGACACTCATGATATACTGCATGCCAGCCATGATGAGCCGTGTGGTGGACATTTTGCTGCCAAAAGAATAGTGATAAAAATTCTAAATATTGGTTACTATTGGCCAACCTTTCATAGAGATGCAGCCAAATATACCAGGTGTGATAGATGCCAGAGGATGGGAAGAAAAACTTGATCTGATGAGATGCTTTTATTTCCACAAATTGTAGTTGCTCCCTTCGACAAATAGGGACTCAATTTTGTAGGACCAATTGATCCACCTTCCAATGGTAAGTCCTACATCCTTGTATGCACAGACTATGTCACAAAATGGGTAGAGGCTAAGCCTATGAAACATGCTAGGGACAATAAAATGGCTAAATTTCTCTATGAGGAAATATTTACTAGGTTTGGTGTCCCTAGGGAAATAGTGATAGATCAAGGAACACAATTTACTTCTACACTTATCACAGCTTTAGTCAATGAATATAATATACAACATAGGAAATCAAGTCCTTATCACCCCCAGGCCAATGGCTAGGTTGAAGTCACAAATAGGGATATAGAGGTCATTTTGACTAAAACTGTCGATTTGCGTAGGAAGGACTAGGCCACAAGATTACCAGAAGCTATATGGGCCTACCATACTACCTGGAAGATTGCTATAGGATATACACCTTTTGAAATGGTGTGTGGTAAAATAGCTGTGATGCCAATAGAGTTTGAACATAAGACTCTAAGAACAGCAATGGAGATGGACATGGATTTAACAAATGCACAAAAGGACAGAATCATGCAGCTCAATGCTTTGGATGAGCTCCGAAAGGATGCCCTGCAGCACACTAAGATGATACAAAATCAGAGAATGAGGTGGCATGATAAATACATTAAGGAGAAGTTCAAAGTAAGAGATTGGGCCCTGCTTTATGACTCATGATATAAGGACAGTCTAGGAAAATTACAAACCAGATGGTTGGGCTCGTATGAAATTGAGAATGTATTTGCTAATGGTTCAATGCAACTTGTTACAATTGATCCTATTAGATTCAAGCTGCTAGTTAATGGACACTACCCCGTTTGTACCATAAACCAGTTTCAAAAGAGGAATTCATGTAGCAGTTCATTCAGGATTCTATCACAACTCTTCCTACAGCTGAAGGCTTTGGCCTTGCTCCTGCAGCTTCTCCGTGATTTTCTAATGCATGCTCATAATAAAGGTTTCCTTTTAAGGGAACCCCTTTTCTTCGTTTCTACTTATCGCCACATTTCACTTCTTTATCTTTCGTACCATCCATCCATTCAGTTCATTCATCTTGTCCATCCACATCATCCATCCACCTCATCCATCCGCACCACCCCTAATTATGATCTCATTCCCAACTGTCATCTCATGCCAAAGTCGTCAACTTTCTCAGCACGTATGAACATTTAATGAAAGGTATGCAATATCTTTTGATTATCACATTTTTGATTTATTTCATTCTATTCATTTACTGCACTATTTGTATTAGTCATTATTACCCGATTTTTGCCTATTCCCTAGTACATGTGAGGACACATGTCATACTATATGTAGGGGTTGGGGATAATCCACTTTTTAAACTTATCCTTTCACCGC
This sequence comes from Sequoia sempervirens, assembly GCA_007258455.2. Taxonomy (NCBI): domain Eukaryota; kingdom Viridiplantae; phylum Streptophyta; class Pinopsida; order Cupressales; family Cupressaceae; genus Sequoia; species Sequoia sempervirens. Next base: position 690,064,702 of record VDFB02281492.1, read on the forward strand.
TCTCACAACTGCGTAGATAATCTTTCTTTATTATTTTTTTGGTACTTTCCAAATATGATCGCATATCTTTTTCATTGCATGTTTTTCATTGAAAATCACATTCAAAAGAGAAAAAAATTGCTTGTTTAAAAAGTTCATAAAGTTCATTTTTGGAAAAGAAAAGGAAATTGACTGCAGAATAGAGAAAAACCATAGCAGAATAGGGGAAATTCTTGATTTTCAGAAAGGAGTTGAGTCAGTTAAAGAAAAACTGTGAACATGGGTGGTCAGCTGGTTAGGCATGAGCCTATAGCTCATGAGTTGTTAATGCAAAATCCTCAAACGGCCCAGGCATTCAGCCTCTGTGGTTGGCTGAATTACTTCTTGAGTTTAGATGCTTTTGATGAGGAGGCTGCAGGCAAATTTTTGAGAACCCTTTTTGAAGGGGAGGCTACTATATGGGGTCTAACAGTTGTTGCGACTGAAGAAAGAATTTCAGAAGTAACCGGGCTCCCAGCCGTTGGAGAAATTTTTTCTTCAGATGCTACCTCTGCAAGGGCAGAATTTTCAATACCCACTGATGGACCCTTGGAGATCTCAAAGCAAGGATGCAAGCGAGTGTCGTTGCCTCCTCCATACCCAGAATACGCTGCTTTCATAATCAGGTATTTAACTTGTGAAGGTCATTTCTCCTACCTGCATTCTTACCACTTCAAATTGCTAAGTCATATGAGGCATGGATTAGTTGTTAATGTTCCAAAAAATTTGTAAAACTTTCTGGAACAATGTGCCCACGGAACCCAATAGGGGAAAGATAATTCTATTGCTCACCATGGCCTCATAAAATTGTTGATTGCACGCTCTTTGAGAGATGTATCACCTCTTTCCTGGGAAGAATTTGTTGCCCAAAAGAGCCTGCAACATCTAGAACCCCCTAGAGCACTTACCCCATGGCCTCAGAAAAAGAAAAAAGAAATAGCGTCCACTAGTAGAAGAACAGGGCAAGCATCATCTGCTCCTATAGCACCTAGTCCTGCAGCTCTCACACCAGAGTCCTCTACCTGGGTGCAAACTAGGGCTGCCAGTAGGAGAGAAAGAGGAAAAACTAAGGTCGAAGAGTCATCTGGGGTTGAGCAAATTCTAGAATCTAACCCCCCTTCTCATAAAAGGCAACATTCTTCTCCTGCAGCATTGTCTCCTACAACAACACCTATTGTCATCACCAGTTCACCATGATCTTCTGACAAGGAAAAACCTTCTAGGCAATTCAAAAAGAGGAAGGCTACGAGAGCACCTCCTGCAGCCACAACACTGCCAAGCAGAGTTTCTACAAGAACACAATGTAAAGTATCCCCTGCTTCACCTCAACCTGAGGTTATTGTAATTTCAGAAGAATTTGTTGAGTCTTAACCTGATGTTTCTCAGAATATGTCTGAAAGTGCTGCACAAAGTTCATTTGTTATTCTTGAAGAAGAACAAGTTGAGACAAGGGAAGTTGAGCATAATGAAAGGGTAGTACCAAGTCTTGATGACTTGGCTACTGCAGCTATGTAGATTTCAGAGGAAGCACGGTCTTCTCCACTACAGCAACAAGAATTTTTCCTGCAGCAAGAGGAAGAGCAGACTGAACCATTAGAAGTGGTCAATGAAGCCTCAATTCCCCCTGCAACTTGTCAAGCCATTGTTATTTATAAGAAAAAAATTTTAATTGAATTTTTGGAATATGTTAAAGCTACATGGAAACCGGTTACATTACAAACCCTAACTTTCCATCACCTAGCCAAGATTGAAATGCAACAGATTCTTTGGGAGGAGGAAAAGAAGAAATTGAAAAAGAAAATTGAAGAGCAGAAACTGGAAATTCAGGAGTTAAAAGAAAAGATGGATGAAATGCTAAAGGTAACTGGTCATATTATGGAATGTAGACCACCACCCAGTGTTTATGCTCTGTGCCACAAATAACAATTCTTGTGGTTTCAACTGATGAGAATTTCTAGAAATCAGGATCCTATTCTTCACAATGTTAAAGAGTTTTATGAAGCATATTAGGCAGCCCCTAATTGGCTCAGAAATTCTGTGTGAATTTTACCTTCATGGCTTCTTAATTCCATTTAAAATAGAGTGGAATCCTCTTCTATATATTAGCAATATCCATTTGAGATCACTTATGTCTTAGGCGGCAAATGAAATAAATTATGGCAAGCAATGGGAAACCTATGAAGAAGCCGAAAGGAATGAGCCTATTCCATTGCATTCTAAGAGTTCAGACCCCCGTACAATGCTGAAAACCTGGCTTACTTTGGCATATGGTCTTAATAATGATACAGCCAGGGTGAAAATATTTGATCTTAGGAGACGGTATATGATGAATTTCAAGAACAATCATACTCGTTTTGGAGAATGTCATACTCCAAAGTTGAAAAGAGGTGGGAAAGATTAACTATTGGGTTAAGAAAGTCTGAACCTCACAGTCCACTAAATTTTACAGCAGCTCTTAAACGGTCAAGCAAATACATACAGCTAGGACTCCAAAAGAGGTTTGAATTGTGGTTGCCATTAACATTTAGACCTCCTATGATAATGTGGCCCCTTTATTCCTATCAAGCTACAAAACTTAATGACGACATAGAAGCCCGTAGGTATGAAGGATGACAAAGTTATAGAGGATTTTGTTACAAATTTGGAGTTCCATTTCAGGGTCATTCCTCAGCCACTGATTTCAGAGAGACCACGAGGAAGTTTAATGCTGGAGGACCAGCATTGGGTTAAGTAGGGGGAAAAATGATGAGCCCAAAATATGCTCATCATCTAGATATCATGGTTTACTTTTAATACCTTTACTTCTATTGATTATGGTTGTTTAACTCTCTTGAAACCTTTTTATTGGGGGATATCCTGTAGCAATACACTTTCATGTTCCTATAGCCGATCATGTTGACATGTCTATATTTATTACCCTGTTGACTTCCCAAATGACTGGTATAGTGCATGTAGTTTTTGAATGATGAAATAGATTTAAATATGTGATTAATGAATGGATATTGTGTATGTGCCATGCACCTTTTCTTTCGTATATGTTACCTTGTGTTTCATGGGTTGTTGAAGAAAGTATGATCGAGTCAAGTGCAGCCAATCTCGGCCTTGCAGTAAAGTCCATTTCCTGCACGACTTCGAGGAAGCTCTAGCGAAGACTCTTTGACTAAAATCATTAGGAAGGATTTTAAATGACATTTAATCTAGAAAGAGTGGATTGCTAGATTCTCTCTGGATCGGGTTGAACAGATAACTCATTTATGAAGTTTGTTCCTTGATTATGGGATATATTTCATATCCACGTATTTCTCTGTTAGTTAGTTAGTTAGTTGTTCTCCTATTTTAGAAATAAGTGTTCCTCCTGTGTGGGTGAACAGAACAGATCAGAGAAGGAGATAGATAGATAGATAGATAGAGAAGTAGATTATGTAAGAGTTAAAGATATAATATGAATCAAAGTTTTTGTTAGTTTTCAGAAACAGAACAGTCAATGTAGATGATTTCACATTATGAATAAAAGTTGATGGAGTTCTGAGCATAATCTTCTATGTCAATTAGTTGATGCTTGCTAAGGGGGCCCACTTAGTAAGTATCTATAGGAGCGTAGTTGTATATCTTTTGTTAATTCAAGTTAGATTTCATTTTAGAAGTTTCAGCACAAGCTTAGTCTTATATTGTTCCTGCAGCATCGGGAATCCATCCCTGTGTTTGTTCCTGCAACATAAGGCCAGTTTATAGTTTGTCCCTCAATTGTAGCTATTACAATTTCCGCTTTGGTTAGTCTATGATTGAGTTAAGAGAACTTTACGTTATTGCATAGATAGAAATTTCTTTCCAAGTGTTTATTTTTTAGTAGATTGTGATTGAAACCGATTCTTAGTGCATATATTGTGTCGTTCCATTTAAAGTTTACGTTCCCTAGTTTAACAAGTAAATGAACATCCATGAAGAGGTATTAGTCACTTGTTGGAATGTCCAATTCCCAGGATAGGTTTTTCCGTGATTTTCATATCCTTTTGTGGGCGTGGCTAGCTCCCATAGAAATTTGATGGGTATGGAAGCCTAAAATAGATACTAAATACTTAGGACCAAGCTTGGATAACACATTTAGAATCAATTGCAAATATTTTTTTATCAATGTTGCATTCTTTCAAATGAGTTCTTAGTTGCTTAACTTTGGACATGTACTCTTAGATGTGCTCAAAAAATTTAGGATCAATATTCATCAATTCATTATCAATTTGATGCTCCTAATCTTATAAGTATTACCATACAATTTTTCAAAAGCCTCCCATGCCTCTTTAGGTGTTTTACGTGATTCAATATGAAAATGAAAATCAAATCAAACTAATGAACATATGCATCCAAGATTTTTCTCATGATTGATCTCCCATCTTGCCAAGTCTTTATTATCAATAGATTGAAAAATGGTTTCCTTTAGATAGCCTATTACACCTTTTCCCATGAGATAGTTCCATATTGATTTTCTCCATGTAGCTAAATTATGTGGAGTTAGGAGTTCAATTTGAGATTTCCCCATTACAAGAACACAAAACAAGCTAAAGAATGCAAGAAACTGTTAGAATTCAACATGCTTTGGTACCATGTTAGAATTCAGCATGCTCTGATGCCATGTTGAGATTATGGATGCACATGGTCCTTGAAGCTACAGTCTTCAATGGAGGACCTTTTCTAGGAAAGATAATCAACCACATAGAAGGTGTTGCAACTAGGCATGCACAATGGAGATTCTATTGATCTACACTATGAGATTGGATTGATTACAAATGTACAAGATTCCTTGAATATATAGGCATGAGAGAAAACCTAAAATGCATGAGATGTTTCAATGTGTCTTGATCTAACAACATGTGACAACATGTGAACCCTATCTAGAAAATTATTAAATGATTGAGATAAGTTCTAGGAGGAAAACTAATCTTCTAGAAGGAATCTTATCCCTACAAACAAGGAAGGGGACATTAGCCCATTAATAAATGATTTATTAAAAATGCAACCTAGGACTAAATGATGTATGACCTAAGTTAACTTATGCTAGTGTAATGATTAATTTAATTACACTAACAAAAACCACCACAAGATTCCCCCCCCCAAAAAATTACTCAATCATGAAACGCTCTAAGCAATATCTGATTTGGAACTTTATACTTAATGCATTTACAGTTACCACTTGCCAAAAATAGTAAATTGGTTTTGATCTTGGTACATGCAAAATCTAAAAATAAGTCACAAACTCAAAGAAAAATTTATAGTAGATGATATTAAACCAATCACACCACTAGAAAGTACATGAGAAAAGATGCACTTTCAAAAATTCACCCAAAAATGTTACTGTAGGAGCAAGATATGAGCTTTTGGATTTCCCAAAATGAGAATAAAGCAGTAACACCTATGAGTATCTACAATTTCTAGAAAAGCTAGACATCAAAAATAAAAACTAATTGCACCACTAGGAAGAGCATGAAAAATTATCCCAAATGAAAAAAAATTGCTCAAAAAAGGGAGTCAAAATGTGCAAGTTATGAAGCTTCAAAGTCAAACTGCATATTCAAAAACTCCATTGGTGAGGGGGCAACTTTTTTTTTGAATTACTCATGTGGTGCGAACTTTAGCAATTGATGGGCCTAAATTTGATGGCTTGTAGACTGTTGTCGTGGAATATAACCTTTTCTACCAGAATATTCCTTTGGATAAAATATTTTAAAGAATATATTGTTGATGTCAATGGCAGGAATCTTGGCTTGGAATATTTGCATAGCATATATTCTTAAATGAATATTCTCCACTGGTTTGCCTTTATTTTCCTACTAGAATTTATTTTTGGTCATTGTTGGTGTATTTTGGTTCACCAAAATTTGATTAAATGTCCACCATTTGAATTTTTCAAGGCTGTGAATAAGGTGTGGGGTTGCAGGGCTAGGAAACACTTTGCCACATGGTAGATGGATGGGGATAGGTAGGTACCTAGTACCTACTCTATGAAGTGTACCAGGCCATAGAAACCTTCTTTGTCCCTTTTCTTTTTATTTTTATTTTTAAATCAAAATTGTTACAAAAAACTTTAATTGGGTACAATATATGACTTTTTATAAAAAAAAAGTTTCAAATTTATTTCAGACCTATGAATATATATATTAAATCTTACCATCAGATAATGATGGTGACCTAAGGGGTCGTACAACTCCTTGGGAAGAATTTTTTTTTCCTCACTGTATAACTGCTCTGAATTTTACAAATTGACAATCAATCTTAAGGTTTTCAGCTCTTTTGGATGTGATGGAATGGTTGCATTTGACCCAAAATGGTCCAAAAATGAAGCTATCTTTTGGATCTGATAACCACAATTCAGCTTCAAACCCTCATAGATTTGGACTCATATGTCCAATTTAGATGAAACAAAAGGAAAAAATCAACTTTCTCAAACCTTTCAAATGCAATAGTGAGGTCAAATTTACACCAACATGCTCCAATTTGAATTTTCAATAAAGAGTCGAAAATGAAACCCCCCTAAATCTAGCATTTTTATCAAGCTTTTCTGATTCTCTGGATCATCATATGATGCAAGAGAAGAGCATACTAAATTTTTCAAGATTTACCATCTCTCTTCAAAGAAAGACTATCTAATTGCACCCAACCTTCTCTCATACCAAGTTAGAATTGGTTATGGCTACCAAGATCTTGAGACCAAATAGAAAGCACAAAGAGAGAGAATAGAATGTGACAAGAATAAACTGTATTCTTATCAATATGATTCAATGACATGAAAAATATAGTAGAAACCTCTTGGTTATATAACCAAGGTGAGATAACAGATTTCATAGTATTATGGAAAGTGTCTTAATCATATGACATGAGACAAGTAATCACACTTACCTAGGTTCACATGTGTTAAAAGTCAAAAGATAAGATAAAAACTAGTGACAACTAACACCTTCTAGAAAGATTCCTTCCTAGGACCTATGTAAACTTAACATGTAAATAAGTCCCCTAGTAATGAATTAAATAGGTACAAGACTTTATTTACACCAACAGAATGGAGGTCGTGGGTTGGGATAGTGGATGATGATGCTCCAAGTTCATAGTTCATGAGTTCATGAGAAAGGGTAGTTAGGGCATTGCTTCCCAAAAGCCAAAATATCTAAAAATACTCATGGTGGTTGGAATGTCAACACCAAGGATAGTTATTTACACAATTTCATTGATCCAATCTAAATACACCAAATCTAACATGGTATGGCATATTTCAATAATCAAGGGCTTGGAAATGTCTAAATCCAACAAGGAGGCCACATTCTGGGAGATAGTGTTGGAGTTGCACCTTGGCTGGTTCTCATCCAGTTTCATATAATCCTTCCAAAGCACCCACTTGAACACCATGATGATGAGTCAGTCATTCTTCCCTCCTAGGAGTTTAATTCTCTCAGTACTTACTTCATCTACAAAACAATTTTGTAGCTTTTAGCTCAAGATCCGAATTGGGGTACCTAGGAAATACATGATGGTAGAAATCAAGCTACAAACTAACAAAATGAAAAGCATAGTGAGAGGAGCTCACTAACTCAAATGCTAACTTAGTGAATCTTTTCACTAAGTGGATATCGCTATATACAAAAAATGTATGTTGGAGAGCTTGTTGAATGGAAAACCTATTTCCCATCATATGGAAATTAAAAAAATATTAAGGAAACAAGAGGCAAGGGATAAATCATATGGATGATCTCAAACCAAGCTTTGAGAAGTTAATTTGGGCATTGGGAGTAAATTCTTTCATGTACCAATTGTTGACATGTGTCCATCATCATCACCAACACCAGCCTACTTGCTTATGAAAAAAGACATTTCTTAAAGAGCTAAACTCTATTAAATTAAATAAAAATGTATTTTCAAAGTACACTTTCATCACTCAAAGCATGCTTTCCACTTTAAAAGGATCACTTCCCATTTCATCAGGCTTTTTTTTTAAAGGATTCCATTTAGAATGTACTAATTACATTCTTGCAGTTAAGTTGGCATTCATGAGGGATACAAATCCCACTCCACACATATTTCCTTGATAGTAGCACTTAGTGAGCTAGTCATAATGACAAAGCCTTATTGCATGTATGTACAAAAATTAAATACACCTAGAAAGCAATTTTTGCTAAGTATTGAAAACCTCAAGTAACTACTACTCTAAAGAATTTTTTTGCAAATCCTTCCAGGAATGCAACAATGGCAGAGGGATCGTCATCTAGTTTGCAGTCTAGAGTCACATCTACTACACTAGGCTATACCAACATCTTTGAAAAGGATTCATATGTTAGTGCCCCAACACTAGAAGACCAATTTGTTTCTCATACTAAAACCATATAGGCAAGAAAACCCATTAAGGAGGAAGCGATTAAATATTTCACATGTATGATTTATTACCCAAAGTTGCATATAAACACTAAAATTCTTAGGGAAGGAGAAGTGCAAAGAATATTCACCCATGGGTCAACTGAGGGATTTGTGACATGGCTATGTTATTATGGTGTTCTACAATTAATATTTCCATCCATACATCCATGCCCAAAGCTAGTGGATGCATGTGTTAAAAAGGTTGGATAAAGAAACATGGGTTATCAATGGAAATAGGTTAAGTGTTACTATCAACACAATAGCCATTCAGGATATGTTGTGTGTCCTAGTAAATTGGGATGCCGAAAGATTCCAAAGATGGAGAATTAAAGATTTATGGAGAACTAGAGACAAACAATTAAAATTCTATATGGATGAAACAAATGAGAATTTATATGACAATAAACTCATCTTCCCTCTAGCACATAGAAAGTTCAAATTAGTTGTGTGGGTCATTTTCTCAATGTTAGCTTATATTTACAACTTTGAATATGATGAAAAGGTTTACAAATTTGAGGTAGGCTTGGCTTTAATGCTCAGGAAGGAGAGGAGTGAGAAGTATTTTAATTTTGTTGATGTAGAGGCAAAAAATATGGTGGAACAATTAATAAATTATGGTACTACTTTTTAGTTTAGGTATTCCTCTTTTCTAGCACATTTGATTTTACATCAGAACCCTAAATTTTTTATAGGATATTTGTCACTTAGTAAGTTTGATGTGGAAGAGTTATACTAGCTAGTTTCGATTTGGAACCATGTGCTTTGCAAAACATGGGATTATTATTAGTCTATTGATTACTTCCTACAACTAGTACTCTTAGATTTGTCTTTGTACCCTCTAGGTTGTTTTTCCCCTAAAGCCTTGGAATAGATGAAAATCCACTAGACCCTAGTGGATTATTTTATGGGATTCAACTTTTCTCTCATTAGATACCATGGTTTTATTGTGCAGGCTCCCTAAATTTGTAATGGATATGACCTTCACTTTGGAGGCATGTTGATAGGAAACCATTTTTGACAAAGCCTAAGGCAACAAGAGGCATAATAATGAAATCTACCCACTTCCCCTTACCATTTCCAAAATTCAAGTAACACTTATGAAAAGGGAAGAGCGGGATGTGTTGACTAGAAAATTGGCTTGCCTGGGTCTAGTCCTCATTTGTGACATATGGAGGTACAATCTTGTAGGACATCTTTTAACTATAAAATGTTGGAAATAGATGTCTCAATCCCATAGGCTGAAACCTCTATTGGAGCCAAGTCAGTGTGACATGCTTTGGGTCTAGCTTACTAGAAGATTTGAATCTTTTTGAACAAATCAGGTCGTTGCGACCTTCAAAAAGTCTTGTCAAACGCTTTTACTTTGGAGCCTATCGCTATGACAAGAAGCAGTCATTGTAACCTCTCACCGCATGGAGATCTCTGGCTGACAGACCATTCAATCGGGCGTCAGGGAGACTCATAGCGATCAGGGGCTTCAGAGTGACTTCAACACTTAGGAAGAAGTCCCAGCGACATTGGAAGGTCTCCCCGATGGGGATACGCATTGGAGTCATTGGGATAACCTATGGCAGCTCGGTGAGAAGTCTTATCGAAAGTAACATGTCTCACCGATAGCGTTTTATGTTAGAGCCTTCAGGGAAAGTCTTGGGTGCTTGGTAAGAAGTCTTACCAATAGTGATATGTCCCTTTGATGGTGTTATACTTGGATTCTTTGATGTAACATGAAGGTTTTGCTAAGAATTCTTGGTGAAAGTTTCTTTATCTCACCAATAGTGTACATCGGTATAACATGAGGTGACTTGGTAAGAAGTCTTGCCAAAGGATGATTCTCTTACCAACCATTTGGTGCTTCATATGACATAAATATCTTGGGAAGAATTCTTAGCAATGAACATTAGTCTTTCTGACTTCTAATCACTATGGAGTAACTTTGAACCTTTGGTGGGATATCTCAGCGATAGCGATGAGTCTCGCCGACTAGTGGATGCTTCGATGCAATGTAAGGAGACTCGGTGGAAGGTCTTGGTGAGAGAGGTATGTCTCACCAATAGAAAACTATATTCAATGCAACATGTGAAGCTTAGTAAAATGTCTTGTCGGTGAGGAATCTCTTGTCGATAGGAATGAAATGGATATCGATAGTTTCGAGATGACTTATGGCATTCGCTATTTCGTCCTGCCGACTATTGGAACCTATGCCGATATCAATATGAAGCATTTTGAGCATCGGGGAGACACTTCTTGTGTCTCACCAACATGCGAACTCTTTTGAATGTCTCCTTGACCATTTGACTATCTACATGGCTTGTGTTGGACCAACAGGAGAAGCCGAATGGGAACCATTGGGAGACAGTCTGTTGTGACAGTTCTGTGAGGAAGTTTGACAGATAGGGAATGCCATGAATATAGTTTGTAGTTGTAGATGCTCAATGGTTCGATGGTTGGTTTCATCAATAGGTGTGTGAATAGTTTGAATTGTATAAGAGTGAATTATATTATGTGAAGACTGTAATGTGAGTGTTCTATAACAAGGTTGTTCATGGCAGATCTTGTTGTAATATGACATCAGAAAGATAAGTCTAACATTTGTATGTAATCTCCATTACCATAATACAAACTAATTTCTCTTGGTGTGGTGGGTTTTTCTCCCATAAGGGTTTTCCCATGTAAATTTGGTGTTCATCTATGTTTTTCCAATTCTCTGTTTTTGCTATTTATTTTAAAGTGCATCTTAATTGAACTATAATTGAAAAATTAAAAGTATATCCGCATTCTTCCCTAAGGTATTGACGTTAGGAGAGTTGTTTTCTGCATCTAGCTTTCCTTACAAGTGGTATCAGAGCCTGGCTAGTTGTGTCATCCTTGTGGGTACGTTGGGTTTTTTGTATCAATTATGTTCAATGGGAGTCCTGTAGAAGTTTGTCAATTTCTAAATACAGATTGAGATGGCTAGCACATCAGGAAAGATTGAAATAGAGAAGTTCAATGGCAACAATTTTGAGTTGTGGAAAATTAAAATGGAGGATCTCTTAGTGGATCATGATCTATGGCTTGTAGTGTCTAGAACTAAACCTACAGGCATGAAGCAAGAAGATTGGGACCTTGTAGATAGAAATTATAAGGGGATGATAAGGCTTTGTTTGGAAGACTCCATTCTTCTCAATATGCATGAAGAGAAGACTGCATCTTTCTTGTGGAAGAGACTAGCATCTATTTATCAGGGGAAATCTTTGGTGAATAAATTGTTCCTAAGGAAGAAGTTGTACTCTTTGAGAATGCAGGAAGGAGGGTTTGTAGCTGATCATTTGAACAAATTTAACATGTTGATTGCATAGTTAACATCTGTTGGTGTGAAGACTGAAGAAAAGGATCGTTGTATGCTATTATTGTGTTCTTTTCTAGACTCTTGGAATCATCTGGTGACGGCTATTGGGAGTAGAACATCTAGTTTCAAGATGGAAGATGTTGTTGGTTATTTACTATTAGAAGAGATGAGAAGGAAATCTTCTGAGATGGCTAAGGAAGCTCTTGCTGTCAGAGGAAGATCAAAAGAGAAAGGAAAGAAGAAGGACAAGAAATCAAAATCAAAATAAGAGGGGAGATCAAAGTATCCAAGGTGAAGTACTGGAACTGTGGGCAACCTGGTCATGTCCAAAAGGATTGTAAAGAGGAGAAAAAGAAGAATAAGAAGAATTCTTCTGAAAATTATTCTTCTCATAGTGATGCAGATGCCTTCATTGTAGCCTTAGCTACACAAGCATCAGATGATGTCTATCCGATTGATTCTAGAGCATCTTTCCACATGACATCTCATAGAGAATGGTTCATGAAGTATGAAGAAACAATGGTGGAAAGGTGTACTTGGAAAGTGATTCAAATTTGGAAATTGTTGGCCATGGAAGAGTCAGAATGAATTCCCTAATGGAAGAGTGAAGGGGATCAATGATGTTATGCACATACCAGGTCTGGATCAAAATCTACTATCTGTAGTAAGTTGAATGATATTGGAGTACAAATCACATTCTTTGGAAATAGTTGCAAGATGACTAGAGGTTCAATGGTGCTAGCTAGAGGTGCTTGAATTGGTACCCTGTACAAGCTGGATGCACATGTGTTCAATGTAATAGTGTCTCTATAAAGTCACAGAAAGCTACTCATGGAGGTAAAGAGGGAAATATCCCTAATTATGTAAACTCTATGGAAGTAAAACTTCCAGCAGAGAAGACTATGCTCGGCATCATAGGCTAGGCCACATAGGAGAAAAAGGTTTAAAACCTTGAAGAATAAAAACCTGGTTGAGGGGCTTGATGATTGTAATCTCGAATTTGAATTTTGTGAGCATTGTATATATGGAAAACAAACACCATGTTTCTATTTAGTCCTCATAAATCTTTTGGTTTGCTAGATTATATTCATTTGGATGTGTTTGGTCTAGTGAATGTTCCTTCTTGTCTAAATCAAGATACTATGTGTCATTTATTGATGATTATTCAAGAAGAGCATTTGTATATTTTTGAAAAAGTAAATTAGAAGTGTTTAGTTGATTTAAGGAATTTAAGAACCTTGTTGAAAATTAGACTGGTAGAAAATAAAATGCTTAAGGACTCATAATGACAGTGAATTTTGTTCTAATGAATTTGAGAGGTATTGCAAAGACCATGGGATTAAAATACATAAGACTACACCTTATACTCCATAGTAGAATGGAGTTGCAGAAAGGTTCAATAGGACAGTGATGGAGAGAGCACGAACTATGCTCAGTACTGCTGGCTTGGAGAAGAAGTTCTGGGCTGAAGTATCTACTGCATGTTACCTAATAAATTGTTCTCCAAACTCTGCTCTTGTTGAGAAAAAACCTTTGGAAGCATGATCTGGTAAGAAGCCCTCTCTTAGACACATTCGAGTCTTTGGTTGTGAAGTATATGCATATGTGCCAAATGAGAAAAGATCTAAGTTGGAGAACAAGGCTGTCAAATGTATTTTTATTGGCTATAGTGCTGGCATAAAAGGATACAAGCTTTGGAATCCTAATACAGAGAAGGTTGTATATAGCAGAATTGTAATCTTTCATGAGCTGAAACCTTCTACCTTGGATCTGCAGTCAGAGACAAAGTCAAAAAATAATAAGGATGTAGTTGTAATTCCTCCTACACCAGAGAAAGAGGAATTGAAAATTCAAAATGTACCTGAAACTGAGGAGAGCTCAAGTAGTTCTAAAAGTTCTAAAGAAGAAGAACTTCAGCCTCAGCCAGTGAGAAGGTCAACCTATAAAAGAAAACAACCTGATAGGTATGGGTTCTCTTTGATTGATTCTACTTGTTCCTATGCTTTGATTTCTATCACTGATGAGCCTAGGACTGTAAAGGAGGCATTTAAAGTGTCTAATTAAGACTCTTGGTTGGAAGCCATGAACAAAGAGATGGTATCATTAGAAAAGAATGAAACTTGGAGTTTGGTGCCCTTGCCTAAAGGCAGAAAAGCTGTTGGCTAAAAATGGGTATTTAAAAAGAAGATTGGTTCGGATGGCAGTGTGGAAAAGTACAAGGCAAGGTTGGTTGCAAAGGATTATTCCTAGGTAGAGGGAATTGATTATGGGGAAATTTTTTCTCCTGTAGCTAAGCTGACATCTATTAGATTTCTTTTGTCACTTGCAACATCATATGACTTAGAGGTCAAATAGATGGATGTGAAGACAACATTTCTTCATGGTGATCTTGAAGAAGAAATCTATATGTCCCAGCCTAAGCACTTTGTTGAAAAAGGTAAAGAAAAACTAGTATGCAAGTTGAAGAAATATCTTTATGGATTAAAGCAGTTACCTAGAATGTGGTACCATAAATTTGATACTTTTGTATTATCTTTGAGATTTGTTAGATCAAAATCTGATCATTATGTTTATTACAAAGCTGAAAGTGATCAACTTCTTATTATTGCTCTCTATGTTGATAATATGTTGCTCATAGGCAATAGTAAGCTAATGATTTATGATCTTAAGTCTTAGTTGTCTGCTAAGTTCGAAATGAAAGATCTTGGTGCAAAAGGATATATTCTGGGGATGGAGATAACTAGGGATAGGAATAATAGAAAACTTTGGCTCAGTTAGAGTAAGTATATCAAGTGGTACAGGAGCACCTAGGAAGCATCAGGTAGTACTAGGCAAATTTGTGAGCCTAGGATGAAATTTTGTGGTTTTAATGCTTTAAGGTCATGTTGACCATTTAGTTTTGAGTTAGAGGTGTTAGAACATGTTAGGAGGAAGGTTGAAAAATAGCTCATGGTAGAATGGATGAGTTTAGAAACTTGTTTCCACTAGGATTCAATAGGAATTTGAAATAAAGCACAAAATGTTGCATTTGTGCAATTTTGGCCTAATGTGGTGGTTATGTCTAACCAAGGGGAAAATTAACCACTTTATGAACCTTTAAAAGGTGTGCCTCGACTAGGTCTAGAGGCTGGAAAAGCTTTTGTATCATTTGGAGTCTGTTGTTCATATGGAAAAACAATGAAACTCTTGTAATTTTCTAGTTTTTATCTATTATTTAGTGTGTTAATGGAGGGTTCTAGGCACTGAGCAGTGTGTGGCACATGAAGTAATTGTCTTTCAAGTTTTTTGAGGTCAGTAGTTAAATTTTCTCATTATTTCCTATTTTTTTCCTTATTTTTGTTTCCTTCCATTATTGGCCAGTCCGGCAAACTCTCAACCATGGAGACTTAGACCTTTGTCTTCCACTATACCTAATGTATACTCTGTGGGGATTGAGGCTAAGATCCATGCCTGTAAATAGATTAGGTCTAGGAGTCTTCAGGGGTTGAGTGATCATGAGGAAAGTCTCTTCCTAGTCGAGTTATGCAATGCACGGCTAGGAAAGACAGTGAAAAACAAGCACTAAAGTTGCAAGGGTGTCAATCCCCTAGTAAACCAAGGTGTGTGGTGGATCCAGGAGGCATTGTAGAGGCTTGGAAAGAAGATGGAGCCCTGACAGACCGCATGGAGGAAGAATCAACTAACCACTCACAAACAAAAGGTCAGAAATTGGCTTAAAACAAGCCTAAAAGTGCTAAGTTTGTGGCTAGTGCAATGTACGGATAGTACAGGCTCCAAATCCCAAAAATCTTCAAGGTGTGGGAAGAGGAAACAAAAACCCCAAGAAAATATCCTAGGTCATTTAGAGGTTATTGGAGTGTTTTCCACTTTTCTCGAGTTAGGATACCTAATTGGGGCTCAAGGGCTAGTAGCCTTTTTAACCCTAGAAGAGGGTTTGGTGAGAGCGATGGAAAATTGGAGATTGGTGGATGATCAAGAACTCTAGGGGGATGATCTTGAAGCCATGGGAGACATCATACACCCCTGCATCGAATTAGTGAAGGTTGGAGATTTAGCTAGCCTTTAGGAAGATTAAGGGCTAAGGAGAGAATGGCAGAGAGAGCACCAAGATTGGCTTGGTTAGGGAAATGGAGATGATAGTAGGATTGTCCAAGAGAACCAGGGGT
Organism: Sequoia sempervirens; assembly: GCA_007258455.2. Lineage (NCBI taxonomy): Eukaryota > Viridiplantae > Streptophyta > Pinopsida > Cupressales > Cupressaceae > Sequoia > Sequoia sempervirens. Next base: position 690,080,608 of record VDFB02281492.1, read on the forward strand.
GCCTAATAGCTTATTAGGGCCTATAGGTTAAGGTGGTGGAGAGTGACACCAAAGGGGTTCACCAAGTTGAGACCCAGAGCATGGAACAGTGAGTGTTCCATCCAACCCTACCCTATCAGATTGGTATCAAAGCAAGCAAAAGATTTGGGATATAATAATATATGTCATAGGTTGAGTCTAGTGATTCTACCATCATGGTGACAAATGTAGAATTGGCTAAGATGGTCGAAGGATAGGAGGAAGACAATAGGCTATTGAGGGAAAGAATAGACCAACTTGAGAAAGCATTGAATGATGCACAGTTCAAAGGAAGGGTACCAAAGAAAGAAGAGGTTGTAGAGGAAGACAAGACCCTTGAACTTGACCCTGTTTTGAAAGAAGAGCCTTTCTTGAAGGCATTGAAGGCTTTGAGTGGAAAAGCACTTGAAGGAATACCACTGTTTAGTGGAAAAATGGAAGTTGATTTACTTGTGGATTGGATAGAGGGAATGGAAAACCATTTTGAATGTGATGGAGTCACTGAAGCACAGAAGGTAAAGGTGGCCAAATCAAGACTAAGAGGTTCTACATTGACATGGTGGAAGTTCATTCAGAAAAAGAGGGAAAAGGAAGGAAAACAACCTATTTCAACTTGGAAAGGAATGGTTGCCAAAGTGAGGGAAGCATACATGCCAGATGATTATGAGATTCAGTTACATAAGAAGAGACAAATCCTAAGGCAGAAAGACCAAAATGTGAATACCTACACAGAGGAGTTCCAAAAACTTTGTATGAGGTCTAATGTTTCAGAAGATGAAAGTCTCAAGGTGGCTAGGTATCTTAATGGCTTGAAATGGAACATTCAAGAGGAGATGGATCTTTTAAGTCCTAAGATAGTACATCAATGTTACCAATTAGCTATCAAGATTGAGGAAAGAAACAAGAGGAAGCAAGACCAGGCTTCTAAGGGTAGAGGCAAAGGCAGAGATCAAAGAAATCAAAGAGGACATCGAGGTGGCTACCAAGGTAGAGGCAATGACCAAAGAAACCAAGGAGAGTTTAAATCCATAGACCATGGCAATGAAACACCTTCTATAAGAGGGTATAAAAGAGGTAGAGGACCTCAAGGAGGTTCAAATAGAGGAAGAGGAGTAGGCAGGAGCAATTCTTACTTTGCTAATATGAAGTGTTACCATTGTGGACAAGTAGGACATCCAGCTTATAGGTTCTCGGAGAAAGCATCTTCATCAAATATTGAGAAGAGAGTGGCATATGCACAAGAGGACACCATGAGTGTCAAATCACCAGAGGTTAGTCAAATTGAATCAAAAGTGGGCGAGAATCTGATGTTTAGTAGAGTTTTGATCAGACAACCGATCAAGGAAGAACCAAGGCAAAGAAGATCCTTATTTAGAGTGAGATGCAAGATACTTGGGAAAGTATGCAAGGTCATTGTGGATTCAAGTTCAACTGATAACATCATTTCTGAGGAGGCAGTAAGGAATTTGAAATTAGAGAAAGTACCCCACACCAATCCCTACAAGGTGACATGGTTGAACAAAGGACAAAGTGTTCTTGTCAATGAGCAGACAACGGTGGATTTCTCCATTGGAGGATACAAGGACAAGTTGGTTTGTGATGTTTTACCCATGGATGCATGCCATCTTCTATTGGGTAGACCATGGCAGTATGACAGAAGTGTCATGTATGATGGAAAAGAGAACACCATTTCTTTGAAGAAGGATGGGAAGACATTTAAGTTGCAGTCAATATCAAAAGAGGAAGAAGGACAGTCAAAGACCCCTAGTGTCTTGTTGAATAGTGGCAAAGAGTTCATTAACAAACTACATCAAGGAGGTGAAGAATATGTGGTTATTTTGCAACCTAAAGAAGAGAACAAGGCTAAGAAAATAGTCATACCCGAAGCAGTCTAGAAGTTGCTTGAGAGGTATAAGGACATAGTGAGTGATGGACACCAACAACCTTACCTCCAAAAAGAGCCATTAGTCATTAGATTGACTTCATACCAGGGGCTTCATTTCCAAACAAAGCAGCATACAAACTTACACCAGATCAAAATCTAGAGGTAGCTAGACAAGTGCAAGAGTTATTGGATCAAGGCTTGATTAGGAAGAGCATCAGCCCATGTGCAGTACCAATGGTCTTAGCAACAAAGAAAGGTGGTAAGTGGAGACTTTTCACTGACTCTAGAGCTATAAATAGAATTACAATCACATATAGGTTTCCTATCCCTAGGATTGAAGATTTAATGGATTGTCTTGGAGGAGCTCAGTACTTTACCAAGTTGGATCTCAAGAGTGGATACCATCATATCAGAATCAAGGATGGAGATGAGTGGAAGACAGCCTTTAAGACAAATGATGGGTTGTATGAGTGGAGAGTGATGCCATTTGGCCTCTCTAATGCCCCTAGCACATTCATGAGGCTCATGAATGAAGTTCTCAAGGACTTCACAGGGATATTTGTGGTAGTGTATCTTGATGATATACTCATTTTTAGTAAGACAGTAGAAGAACACCTAAAGCATGTGGAGATGGTTCTTAGAAGATTGCAAGAGGAGAAGTTAGCCATCAATCTAGAGAAATGTGAGTTCTTCAAATAGGATCTTGTGTATTTTGGGTTTGTAGTATCCCAAGGATCATTGAAAATGGACCCAAGCAAGGTGGAAGCTATACTAAACTGGCCTACACCAACCACAGGGACAAAGGTAAGAATTTTTCATGGATTAGCCCAATTTTATAGAAAATTCATAAGGAACTTTAGTGGCATATGTGCACCAGTCCTAGATACAATCAAAGGTGGTCTGAAAAACAAGTTCAAGTGGACTCAAGAAGCTAAGAAAGGGTTTGAGAAACTAAAACAAGAAGTGGCAACTCAACCTATTCTCTTATTACCTAGCTTTGACAAGTTGTTCACTGTGGAATGTGATGCTAGTGGAGTTGAAGTAGGAGGAGTGTTAAGTCAAGAGGGTATGCCTATAGCCTTATTTAGTGAGAAGCTCAATGAAGCAAAGAAGTATTCAACCTATGACTTAGAACTTTATGCTTTGGTTCAGTCACTTAGGAAGTGGAGGCATTACCTTCTACCCAAGGAGTTTGTATTCTTTACTGACAATCAGGCACTTAGCTATATCAACACTCAAGAGAAGTTGAGTAATAGGCATTTGAAATGGATGGAATACATCCAAGCTTTTACTTTTACCATTAAGCATAAGAAGGGACAGTTGAACAAGGTGGCAGTTGCACTAAGCAGGAGATTTTTGACAGTGCAAGAGATACATATCAAGAGCATTGGCATAGAGAGTTTCAAGGATCTCTATGGGGAAGATGAAGACTTTTCAGAGGTCTACAAGGTATGTTTAGACTTTGAGAATCATTTTCATAGCCAATACTCTGAGTATACTTTGCAAAGTGGTTTTTTATTCAAAGGAAATTAGTTGTGTGTTCCAAGAGGATCAATGAGAGAAAACCTCATTCAAGAGAAGCATAATGGTAGTCTTACTGGACATTTTGGCATCAACAAGACATTGGAACTAGTGCAGAGGTTCTACTATTGGCCTAAGTTGGCAAGAGATGTCAGAAAATATGTGGATCAATGTGTGGTGTGTATGAAAGCTAAGGGAGGAGCTAGTAATGCTGGTTTATATCAACCCCTACCCATTCCTAATTGACCATGGTAGTGTGTGAGCATGGATTTTGTGGTAGGGCTCCCTAAGACCAAGGTAGACTGTGATAGTGTTTATGTAGTGGTAGACAGATTTAGTAAAATGAGTCATTTTATTCCCTGCAAAACAACTCATGATGCTAGCTACATAGCTCATCTTTTCTTCAAAGAAGTGGTAAGGATCCATGGACTACCTTTAAGTATTTTTTTTGACAGAGATGTGAAGTTCATGAGTCATTTTTGGAAGACTCTATGGAGTAGATTAGGTACCAACCTATCTTTTGGATCAGCTTACCATCCTCAGAACGATGGGAAAACAAAGTTGGTTAATAGGGTGTTAGGCAATCTTCTTAGGTGCCTCACTAAGGAGTATGGATATACATGCGACATGGTTATCTCACAGGCTGAGTATGCATACAATGACAGTGTGAAAAAAACTATAGGGAAGAGCCCTTTTGAAATAGTGTATGGAATGCACCCAAGAGGTGTGTGTGAGCTCAAAGATCTTGGAGCTATGGAGCATAGGATTTGACATGCAAAAGACTTCAGTCAAACCATGAAGGAGATTTAGGAGCAGGTAAAGAAGACAATCACCGAGGCTACACAAAAGTTGAAGGAGAAAGCAAATTTGTTAAGGAAAGATGTCCACTTTGTAGTAGGATACTATGCCATGGTCCACCTCAACAAATCAAGGTTATAGAAGGGTACATCAACCAAGTTGTAGATGAAGAGAGGGATTCCATGCAAGGAATTGGCCAAGTATGGGAAGAATGCATAGAAGGTGGAGTTACCTGCCGATCTAGGGATCTCTCTAGTGTTCAATGTAGCTAATTTGATCAAGTACAAGGGATCAGTCAAGGATTTGGATTAGAACAATAGGGAAATCTTCAAGGATGTAAGCAACATACCCCTACCTACTCTAGACAAGCAACAAGAAAAACGAATCATGGACTGAAGAGTGCAAAAGTCTACAAGGCATAAGGTGTACATGGAGCACTTTATCAAGTGGAAGAACAAGCATGAATCAAAAGCCACATGGGTACAAGAAGATCAGTTCAATAAGTTTGGTATTGACCTATCATTGATATCTCCTTCCATTCCTTAGTGTTTGGGCAGAGAGGGGGAGAATGGTGTAGGAGCACCTAGGAAGCATTAGGTAGCACTAGGAAAATTTGTGAGCCTAGGATGAAATTTTGTGGTTTTAATGTTTTAAGGTCATGTTGACCATTTAGTTTTGAGTTAGAGGTGTTAGAACATGTTAGGAGGAAGTTTGATCAGTAGCTCATGGTAGAATGGATGAGTTTAGCAACTTGTTTCCACTAGGATTCACTAGGAATTGGAAATAAAGCCCAAAATGTTGCATATGTGCAATTTTTTCCTAATGTGGTGGTTATGTCCAACCAAGGGGAAAAGTAACCACTTTATGAACCTTTAAAAGGTGTGCCTCGACCAGGTCTAGAGGTTGGAAAAGCTTTTGTATCATTTGGAGTTTGCTGTTCATGTGGAAAAATAATGAAACACTTGTAATTTTCTGGTTTTTAGCTCTTATTTAGTGTGTTAATGGAGGGTTCCAGGCATTGAGCAGTGTGTGGCACATGAAGTAATTGTCTTTCAAGTTTTGTGAGGTTAGTAGTTAAGTTTTCTCATCATTTTGTAGTTTTGTTTCCTTCCATTGCTGATCAGTCCGACAAACTATCAACCATGGAGACTTAGACCTCTGTCTTCCACTATACCTAATGTATAGTCTATGGGGATTGAGGCTAAGATCCATGCCTATAAATAGGTTAGGTCTAGGATTCTTCAGGGGTCGAGTGATCATGAGGAAATTCTCTTCCTAAGCAATCTTGGCAATGCCTGGCTAGGAAAGACAGTGAAAAACAATCACTAAAGTTGCAGGGGTGTCAATCCCCTAGAAAACCAATATGTGTGGTGGATGCAAGAGGGCTTGAAGAGGCTTGGAAAGAAGGATGGAGCCCTGACAGACCACATGGAGGGAGAATCAACTAACTACTCACAAACAAAAGGTCATAAATTGGCTTAAAACAAGCCTAAAAGTGCTAAGTTTGTGGCTAGGGTAGTGTACAGACAGTACAGGCTCCAAACCCCAAAAATATTCAAGGTGTGGGCATAGGAAACACAAACCCCAAGAAAAGATCCTAGGTCATTTAGAGGTTTTTGGAGTGGTTTCCACTTTTCTTGGGTTAGGAGACCTAATTGGGGCTCAAGGGCTAGTAGCCTTTTTAACCCTAGAAGAGGGTTTGGTGAGAGCGATGGAAAATTGGAGATTGGTGGATGATCAAGAACCCTAGGGGGATGGTATTGAAGCCATGGGAGACATCACACACCCCTTCATCGAATTAGTGAAGGTTGGAGATTTAGCTAGCCTTTAGGAAGATTAATGGCTAAGGAGAGAATGGCAGAGAGAGCACCAAGATTGGCTTGGTTAGGGAAATGAAGATGATAGTAGGGTTGGCCAAGAGAACCAAGGGTGCCTTACAGGTTATTAGGGCCTATAGGTTAAGGTGGTGGAGAGTGACACCAAAGGGGTTCACCAAGGTGAGACCCAGAGCATGGAATGGCGAGTGTTCCATCCAACCCTACCCTATCATCAAGATTGTTCTATAGAGATTTTGCATGAATGATTGCAAGCAGTTAGTTGTTCTAGTCTTACAGGGAATGAAGCTATCTATTGAAGACTATCCAAAATATCCTACATTGCCCAACATTGCAATGGTCTAGATAAGGCCAAACATTGCCCAAGTAGTGGGAGTACTTAGTCGGTTTATGGCTAATCCAGGAAGAACACATTGGGATGTTGTGAAGAGAGTATTTAGATATTTGAAGGGAACTTCAAAATATGCTCTGTGTTACCATGGGAACTTGGTTGAGTCACATAAGACTCTTAACATTGGTGGATATGTAGATTCTAATTGGGTAGGGGACATTGACAACAGGAGGTCCACTAGTGGATACATTTTCATGTTGAATGGTGGTGCAGTGAGTTCGATGAGTAAGCAGCAGGTTGTAGTCACTTTGTCCACTATAGAGGCTGAATACATGGCAGCTACACATGCTTGTAAAGAAGCAGTCTGGTTGAAACATTTGTGTTCTAACATTGGTTTTGATGCAGGACAAATAACTATTTTATGTGATAGTCAAAGTGCAATTTTTTTGAAAAGAATCCTACTTTCCATGCCAGGACAAACATATAGATGTACAATACCACTTTGTACAAGATATGGTGGAGGATGGAAAGGCTAGTTTGGAAAAATTTGATACTCTAGAGAATGTTGCAAATGCATTGATGAAGCCAGTGACCATAGACAAGTTCAGGTGGTGTGCCAGTTCAATGGGCCTTAGTGCCCATGATTTTCAGTAGTTATTTTGTGCTCTGGAGGTGCTTGTATGATCTTCATCAAGTGGGAGATTGTTGAAAATATATGTCTCAATCCCACAGGCTGAAACCTCTATTGGAGTCAAGTCGGTGTGACATGCTTTGGGTCTAGTCGACTAGCAGCTTTGAATTTTGTTGAACAGATCAGGTCGTTGTGACCTTGTAGAAGTCTTGCCAAATGCTTTTACTTTGGAGCCTATCACTATGACAAGAAGTAATCATTGTAACCTCTCACCATGTGGAGATCTCTGGCCGATAGGCCATTCAATCAAGCGTCGAGGAGACTCATAGTGACTGGGGGCTTTAGAGTGACTTCAACACTCAAGAAGAAGTCCCATCGACATTGGAAGGTCTCACCGACGGGGATACGCATTGGAGTCATTGAGATAACCTATGGCGGCTCGGTGAGATCTTATCAAAAGTAACATGTCTTTCCGACATCATTTTATGTTGGAGCCTTCGGGGAAAGTCTTGGGTGTTCGGTAAGAAGTATTACCGATAGTGATATGTCTCTTTGATGATGTTATACTTGAAGTCTTTGATGTAACATGAAGGTTTCGCTAAGAACTCCTGGTGACAGTTGTTTTATCTCACCGATAGTGTACATCGATATAGCATGAGGTGACTCAGTAAGAAGTCTTGATGAAGGATGTTTCTCTTGTCGACCATTTGGTGCTCAATATGACATAAATATCTTAGGAAGAATTCTTAGCGATGAACATTAGTCTTGCCGATTGCTGATCACTACGGAGTAACTTTGAACCTTTGGTGGGATGTCTCAGCAATAGCGATGAGTCTCGTTGACTGGTTGATGCTTCGATGTAACGTAAGGAGACTCAATGGAAGGTCTTGGTGAGAGTAGTATGTCTCGCTGATAGAAAACTGAAGTTGATACAACATGTGAAGCTCGGTAAAATGTCTTGCCGATAGGAATGAAATGGATATCGGTAGTTTCAGGATGACTTATGGCATTCACTATTTCATCTTACTGACTATTGGAACCTATGCCGATATCAATATGAAGCATTTTGAGCATCAGGGAGACACTTCTTGTGTCTCACAAACATGTGAAATCTTTTGAATGTCTCCTTGACCATTTGACTATCTACATGGCTTGTGCTAGACCAATAGGAGAAGCTAAATGGGAACCATTGGGAGACAATCCATTGTGACAGTTTTGTGAGGAATTTCAACAGATAGGGAACACCATGAATATAATTTGTAGTTGCAGATGCTCGATGGTTCGATGGTTGGTTCAATCAACAGGTGTGTGAACAGTTCAAATTGTATTAGAGTGAATTCTATTATGTGAAGACTGTAACGTGAGTGTTCTGGAAAAAGGTTGTTCATGGTGGATGTTGCAATAATATGACATTAGAAACATAAGTCTGAAATTTTTATGTAATCTCCATTACTGTAATACAAATTGGTTTCTCTTGGTGTGGTGGGTTTTTCTCCCGTAAGGGTTTTTCCATGTAAATTTGGTGTTCATCTATGTTTTTCCAATTCTCTGTTTTTTCTATTTATTTCAAAGTGCATATTAATTGGACTGTAATTGAAAAATTAAAAGTATATCTGCATTCTTCCCTGGGGTATTGACATTAGGAGAGTTGTTTTTCGCATCTAGCTTTCCTTACATAAAACATGAAGAGTGGGAATATTTGGAGTCAAGGCATAACTTGAAAAAACAGAGGTAAGAGGTCTACATTGTTCTAGCCTTTATATTGTACGTGTGACCCTCATGGCTTGACTTCTATGTTTAGGTGGCAGAGTTCTAACAAACCATCTAGATGGGCCAATCCTTTAAAACATAGCTAAATAATTTGGGATGGTCAGAAAGGAAGATGGTTGATTTATTGAAGTACTGATAGAAAATAAAGAACCTCAACACCTTATATGGAGATGTCTAGCCACATAGTGAAAAATTCAATGAGATCGATGATGCTGAGGCTCGGTCCCATAAGAGCAATTTTAAATCAGATCGAGAGACTGAATAGGAGCAAGCACTAGTTTTTTCCCCCCACCTCAGGAGCATAATGTAGGAAAAAGGAAAGGAAAGGGGTCAAATCACAAAGGCTCACAGATCACATCTTCCACTAGCACCCTACCAAAGGGAAAAAGGACCCGACAGTCCCCAAAGAGATCTTCTATAGCTCCAGTGGCCCAAGTTTCAACAATATTGGCCACTCGAGAATCTTAATCCACTAGTTCAGCCCCTATAAAGAAGAGATGAGTCCAAGGCTTAGGTGGACTAGGAATATAAAGTAGATGAGAAGAAGAGGTACAATTAGCTCTACCAATATTTTCAGCTTTGATAGTCTAGGTAAGTTTTCCACCTGCCCTTATTTCTTCTACTCCATATTTAGTTGTTCCTACCCTCTTGTCTACTAAAAAGAATCCTCCATCTATGGGTTATGATGTCCTCATCCTAAACACACCGCTAGCCATATTTCATAATAAACCCCAAGAAGAAACCCTACACATTGAATGAGCATCATTTGCATTGGCTGCAATTGAATCTTTAACCACATTATCAAGGGCACCCATTGAAAACAATGATATGTCCATGTTGCAAGTTTCATTGTCCCTATCTAATTCTAGAAAAATGCCTCTCTTTCCATCCACATCCCCTTTTACTCTAATGGGTTTCTCTCCTTCTCAATCCGCACATGGCATCCCACCTTTTTCAATTATAACGCTTATCTTCACCTTTCTGCAACCTCAGACGGTTGAGGAATCTCCTTCCATCACCCTTTTTAGTATCCCTCCAAGTTTTTTTTGGTCGTATAGATTATTGACACTCCATAGAGTCTTTAGACTCATACGGAATTAACAAGGTAGGCCCAACAAGCAAGAAAGTAGGAACTATGATGAAAGGCCATAGAAAATCCAACTACTTAGAAGTTGGAAACTTGTTTTGTTGAAGAGAGAAATTATATGTTGATCACTTCTATGAGGCCACTAACATCCAAGCTAGAAGGAGAAATATAGTTTGAGTATTATGACATTAGAGCCATGGGACTTAATTTGAGTGAGACTCTTCTACATGACAAAGTGGTTCTAGCCAAAGCAACTTAGAAAGGTTGAAGAAGCGAGAGACAAAGATGGAAAACATAAAAGCCACAGTCGATAGGCTACAAGAAGAAATCAAATGAAAGGACTTGGATATTTCCCACTTGAGGTAGTTATAGGGTCAGCAGGGTGAAGCAACTAAGTTTCTTGAAGAGGCCTAGAGTGAGAGGGATCAGCTTCATACCGAGGTAGAAAGATTGAAATATGAGATTGTAGTCGAACATGAAACAAAATCAGAGCATCAAAAAAGGAAAAATATGTTGGAAATTGATTTAGATAGAACGAATGTCATATATAATGGGTTGCAAAAGGAGTTACAAGAAATAGATCAAGAAAAGGACACGCAAAAGGAATTGGATAGTGTTAGATCTCAAGCCTCCAACAACCTTCAGAAGCCCCAAATGGAAACATAAAGGGTGAAAAAAGAAATGCAAGAAATTGATTCTATTATGCAGACTCACAACAAGGAGGTTGGGAAGCTACACTTTGAGCTTACAAATTCTCTCCAAGAGAAGAACCAACTAGCCGAAAACATGAAAGCAAGACAATCCCAATTTCAATAGTAATTGATCATGACATAGGGATCTAGAATCCTTCTGATACTTCAAAATCTAATATTCACTCATTCAAAGAGAATCATAGTTATAGTTGTAGGCCTAAAACCAATCTTGCAGTTTCTAAAAGATGCTTAGGAATTAAATGCAAAGGTTGGCTCAGAAGTTGACCAAATTCTATACACATTCACCCCCTAGGCTGAAGAATCAAGGGTCTTGGTCTCAAAATTATGTAAAGAAACTAAGGAATTTTTAAGAGATGTTGGGATTCCTGACCGAAGGGAAGCTATGAGGAAAGAAAATGAATTCATCCCCTACCACCAGGCCATGTCAAGGATTAAATTTTACTAGGTAGTGTTGGATAAGAAGGTCAGTGAGATCAAGGAAGAGTTTAAGGTTTTGCTCCAATTAAGATTACCCACCCAATTTTTCTCATCAGATGGAGGAGTGTTAACAATCAAGAAAATCACAAAAGAAATCAGGCTCAAAATCTAGGCCTACACAACACTCCAGGATTTGAGACAATCACCCACTTCCAAGGAGATCAAGAAGGAAATCCTTCCCCTTTCTCGATTGTATTACCACATCAAAGCTATTTCATGAAGGTGGGAAGGGGTTTCTTTTAAATATTCCCTTGATCTTCATCAAGCCTATGAGAATTTATACACCCTCATCAAGCCCAACAATGGAGATTGGGAGATCCAACACACCGCTTTCATAAAACTCCAACAATTACCTGAGATCTAGTTTCATCCCTCCACAAGCAAAGGCCCCCTATGAGTCACCAAAACTATGGAGAAATTTTTTCCTTCAACATTTTTTTCTTTGTCCCTTCCTTTCCACTTAGGGATGACTCCACACTAGAAGCACAAAGACTACTCTCCAATAAAGACATGTAATGTACCTCATGGTGGCTATGCAACTTTCTATATATCATTTTCCTTTTGGGCTTGAATTGAGACATGTGTCTACTTGTTGGGGATTTCTTCAAATTTAATCTCATAAAAATTGAAATTGCTCACCCACCTATCATGTCATCCATTTCATCGAACATTCTATATCTTTCATGAAGGGATCTTCTTGGGTAGAGTTTGTCAAAGAACACGATGGAGATCTTACTTTCAAGATGGAACCTTTGAGTCAACATCATCATTATTCATAGCTAATCAATTGGATTTTTCAAGGCTATTCTAAGATCTAATTGTCTTCTACCAATATATCTTCACAAAGCTTCTATAATATCTAGAGTCATTAATGAGGTAGCCCAAGACTTTATGAGAAAATATTGTTGCAATCTAATCAAGCTCTAAATTTTATTGTGGTTAATCAGGTGCAAAAATCTGACATGGGTCCATCTCTACTAGTTATGGTAGTGGCTCTCCCTCCTAGCTATTTAAAGGGGTTCATCATAGAGAATAAAAAGTCTTGAATAGTCTTCTTTAGGAACCATTTGTTGATGGTCAAATTAACACAACATTAAAACAAACTATATCTACTTTATTTCTCCTAAAAAAGGATAGATGATCTAAACCAACCCATCTTCCAAGGTCTTTGTAGTGGGTTCTCAATTATGTTGTCATCATTTAGTGAGTAAAAATTGGGTAATACAAAGTAACATGACATGGGAGTTTCAAATAAACAAAAAAAGATCAATCAAATCTTGAAATAGTAAAATGTGAACACAAATTCCTTTCAATTCAAACATGCAATCCTTATAATGAGCACTTCCAACTAGGACTACTGAACAACATGATTCATGAAACAATTCATACCATAACATCCATTTATAGTTCAAATTTAAAAAATACAACCTTTCATCATCACTCTTTCTTTAGAATTTTCAATAATAAAATACCATGAGATCATCACATAATTAACAAATCAATAAATAGTAAGGAACATCATCCACAGATAACACAATAGATGGTTTCAAACTCAAAATATTCTATTGATTTTCATCAAATAAGAGACATTTATGCATAGTGAAATGCACTACCATACAAAAAACCATTGTCTATCATTATTACCATTAAACAAACAACTTCTAAAAATAAAAATACTTGCATTAAAACTATAAAATTGTTCAAGTATCTTGCGTAAAGTTGTAAAATGAAAACTATATCTAATTTCTAGGCATCTAATCTTACTTCAATCAACTAACCTTTACAATGAGGGGAAAATTCAAAGTTATAGAAAGAATTAACATAAATTTCTCTAATCAAAAATCAAGATCCACAAATTGGGGACTGGATCCATAATTATAGGGTTGCACAATTAAGCTTGAGTCATCTTTTGTTGAAATTATTACACCTAGGAAGGACACCATATGTCCATCTAGTCAAAATCTAATTGGGAGTCACTTATTTATTCACTGTTGATTACCACACCCAGTCCTCAATCTGTCAAAATTGAATTGGAGTTGTCTAGTTATTCAAAAATAGATATGAGGATATTTTTGTCTCAAGGCACCTAGAAATAGTTAATATTTCTCACATTATCCCTCTTCAAAAAATGGTATATTCCTTTGCCACTCAGTTACTCATAGTTGTTTTAGACACCTTATTCTTGAGATAGCCATCCATATTATCAAAAATTTGTTGTATGGTTTCCTCTTTCAGTGCATCTACCCATCCCACCCTGAACATTGCTCGTTCATACTCCTTGGTGGTGGTCATGTATATATCTTTTAGTTGGGAAACATTCCAAGCAACATCATGTACATAGAACCTGATGTCCATAAGATTTTCTAGGAAACTATCTTCATCATCATCTCCAGTCTTGATCATTTCCTCCAATATATTACTCCATTGGTCTTTCATTCTCTATAGATAAATCAAACTCACACTTGGTGAAGCCTCTTTACCAATTAATTCAGTAGTAATCCCTTTCACGGTCTTTCTTTCCTCAAACAAATCTTGTTGGGTCTACTGCAATATTCTTCTATGTTCCACGAGGACTTCTATTTTGGATATCAAGATATTCATACACTTATCAAGGTATCCAAAATTTTGGTCTTCCAGAATAGAATATTCAATTACATCTACCATAGGCAGCCTTTTCAATAATCTTAATTTCTACATATGCTCGACATATTTATCCTCTTGCATTCCAAGTAACTTGATATATTCCCCCAAGGACTTGATCAGGTCACGTACCTCCTTATAAATTTTTGAAATAGCAATGAAAAGCTCATTTGTATCCTTCTTAAGAAGGTGAACCCATTTCTCCATCATTTGACATCTTCTCCTTATTTTAGTCAACTCATCTACCATATGATGACTCATTAAAATAGGAATTTCTAATGGTGTTGGTTTTTCAGGAGTGGATGCAATCAGTTCCTTTAGAAAGCTTTTCATCTATGCTTCTCGAGCTTTGAGCTTAACCTTGGATTTATTATCTATAATTATTCATGACTTGGTAGTGGTAGCCACAATGTCAATTAGATTTATCTATTGATTTTAGGTTTGTTTTCCAAGATTGACAGTGTTTTCTTGATAATCTATGGCTTGTAATTCCTTGTAATTTTTAGCAGCTATGGGTGTATCAATTTTCACTATCAAGTCTCCATCATTAATTAACCTTGTAGAATGAATAGCACAGATTTTCTTCCTTGTCTTTGCTTTATCTCTCTCCTTTACCATTTCATCCCAAGTTATGTGTTGGGCCTGAACCTGTTGCCTCTTCTCTAGATTCAAATTTAACCAAGTAGGAGTAGCTAGTTGGGTTACTACCTATTGAGCATTGGGAGGTGTTTATGAAGGTGTAGAAGAAACTATTTTAATTGTTTGATAAGAAGAGATTTTATCCTACTCTTCTTATTATTTATGTAATCTTTCTTATTCAATTTTCTCATTCAGAGCTCTTATTTCTTCTATCTTTTTCATTTCTTCTTCTTTTTGCACAAATTCTTCATATCTTAACCTTTGTTGTTCTAAATCCTTTGCATGAAGTTCTTCCTTTTCTACTTTATCTTGCTCACCTTTCTCCTTTTGTTAAAACTCTCATGCAATAGCTTCTTCTTTGATCTTCTTTTGTGCCTCAACAACTTCCTTTTCTTGAGCTAGCTCTTCATTTTTGTTTCTCCATTATCCTTCCTCACTAGCTAACTCTTCACTAGCTAATATTTGAGTGCTTTCCATTATTTATTTACTCTCATCTTCTGTCAAAACATCATTCATTGTGGCCTCACCCTAGAGGCTTCCTTCCACAAACCGAGTCTCCTCTTCTCTAGGTTCCTCTTGAGCTTCTCCAAATATTCTTCCCACTCTTCCCTTTCTTCTTCTTGAGATAGATTTTTCTCAAAGTTTGAGGGGATAGGTGAATTTGTTACATCAATCGCACGAGACCTCTCTTCTTCACTAGCTACTACCTCTGAAGTTCATGGTGCAATTAGAGGGATATCCTCAATTTGCATAGGCATAATAGAAGGTCCTTCTTCAAAATATTTTTCTCTAGGGTACACATTTGTTATGGTTTTAGCACCAAGACCTAAAATAACCCCTATAGCTATAGCTTGATAAGTAACCTTGGCTTGTTCCAAGGCTTCAGTGACCTACTTACCAATGTTTCTTCTTCTATTTGAGTAGGTTCTTCCATAGCTACCTCTATATTTGCAACAATATTCTTTAACCTTTTATATTGCCTCTTTTTAGTAGAGGAAGTGGGCTCACTACTAGAATCCTTCTTTCTTGCAGCCTTAGCTCCCAATTTCTTTAGATAGAGGTCAAGCCATTTCACACTTTTGGGTGTGTGCAGGATCATCTTGGAAAAAAAGTCCCTTAAGTGGCAAAAAATTTAGAAAAATTAGAGTTAGGAAACTTGATGTAAAAAATTGAATAAGTTATCTATATTATTTCAAAAATATGTAAGAATAGAATCTGTAGAAAATTGAATGTATCTTCTAAACTACTAGTTTTATTTTAAAAAATAAAAAATCTATTTGGTGAAAATTTGAAATTTCAATGCAGTTGTACTTAAATTTCATAGAAAAATTAAGTAGGTGTCTATCTGACCACCCTAACCACAGTAAAATGATAATATTTTTTTTTATAATATTTTAGATATAAGTAGAGGACCCATGTCCCAATGTGATGCATATTTTTTTGCAATTTTTTTCCAAGTATATAAATAATTATGATTTTTTTACTAAAACTTTTTAAAAATATAAAAACTCGTATGCCTGACCACCTTGGTCAAAAATTCATGAAATTCAATTCTTTTTTTTTAATCTTATAGTATGCAAAGCATAGAATGTGTCACATGTTTTGGATTCATAAAATGTGATACTGTTTGAAAGCTATAAATTTTTTTCAATCGGCCCATCAATCAGGACTTTAGTCATAATTCAAATAGAAAATGAATAATAATTATTTATTAAATTCAAAGTAAATCATAATTTATATTGGTGGAAAGCTGAGAATCTCGTCTAAAAACTCTTTTCGTTTCATCAATTTTGGGTTAAAGAAAGGTCATTAGCCACATACCCTACACATACCCATCATATCAAAACTTTTTGGCCCATCATGATCCTGCACATACCCTTCTATCAACCACAACTTGTGACACCTTACAAATATTGGTTTCCTCTCTCTCCATCCAGTTGATTGGCTAGAAATCCTTGGTAGGCACTTTATCTATCTCATAGTAGGGAACAAGAGTAATCCAAACATCTATGGTGCCTTCTAGTATAGCTTTGTAGCCTCAAAATCCTTCATTTAGGGAATTTTCAGTCTTTCATATCCCCTTTTCCTTACTTCAAACTAATCTTGTAGGTTGACCCAAAATTCATCCAGAAGTGGTTGATGATGGGGAAATTGTGAAGCATATATAGCATACATTTTCCTTTTAGTATCAAAATATTTTCTAGATGTATGATATTTAAAATTCATTGACTAAAAATATTTTGTTGTTTTCTTAGCTACTATTGAAGAAAAACAAGAGTAAAACCCCAATTTCATTAGGAATGAATGGCGTCCAGCCTTGTGTTGTACAGAGAAATTAGAATTTACTTCAGCGGCTTGACAAGAAAACTCCATCAAGAGCCATCTCTCACCACAACACCTTGGCAACTTGAAAGGGTTCCCATCATATCCAAATAGTCTAAAATAGGTAGATTTGGGGTATTGTATAAACTAATAACCCCAATATTCAATGAACTCCATTACCTTTGTGGACAATCTAAAACCAACATCACCTATGAGATGATTAATGGTAGCATATAAAAAATGCATTGTTAAGTCTTTAAAAATGTTTGTCCATTATCTTCAACTCTAGTTGTTCATAATAGTCCCAAACCTTCTTCTAATCTAGGCCCTCATCCATTTATCCTTCCACAGTTAAACAAGGAAACTATCCCATCCTTGTAGCATAATATATCACAAATCAAGACATATAGAATTTTTTTGTTTCTATTACTTTCAAAAGTTGGTCATGGATGTTGTCCGAAATTACTTTTCCCTAATCCAAATATTGTTTCCCCTCTAGAATCAATTGAATAAATGGAAACATCTAGTGTTTAAAGATACAAGATTTTTCATTCCCAAATACTCTTGCCACTAATGCGATCATGTCTCCAATGTCCTAAAAAAAGTCAGACCTCTTAAGGCTAGTTGGTAACTTCTTTAGTTATTTCTTCTTTGTCTTAAGCCACCTTTAGTTAATTACCCTTCCATTCTCATCCTCATCTTCTATCCAAAGTTTAAGTGAATCAACTTCAGTCATAATCCTGAGATTAGGGTAAGGAGGAGGATAAAAAACTAGTCTAATCATTGTTGAGCTTAAATCAATTATTAAATTACCCTATGAATCAATGCATTGCCTTAGATTCAAATTGTATGTTTGTGTAGTAGTTAATATATATTCTAGGCATTGCACTGCAATTGGAAATGTAGCCAAATGAGCCAACCTAGACTCTACAATTCTCTTTACCCTTGGGGTAGCATCTTTTGAAAAATTATCCTTGTGAAACTAGTCTATGCCAATATTTCCCACAAGCGTGTCAGTGATCTTCATAACCTTAGACTTGAACTTAAATGGTACTGGAGTCCCTTGGAACTTATACTTCATCATAATAGGAAATTGTTTTGGTTTTAGTCTCTTGGACCTTGCTCTTTTTGATGTTCCTTCAACAGGGACTTCTTCCTCTAAATTAGACATTTGGTAATTACCCGCAATACTGACCATTATCAAACAAAGAGGAGAAATTTGAGGATTAAATTAGCACAAGAATTCATATTAAATCTCCATTCATTCAAGATAAATTCCTATTCAACAAGTTAATTCTTGGCATTCTTAGGTTTCAAGTTTGAGATAGAACAAGGAACTTGACCATTCTAAACATAGTATTGAACTAAATCAAAAGTTGGAATCAGGTCCTAACTCAACACTTACACCTATAGTGAAGAAAAGTATTGAACATGAATGAAACCAGTACTTTGGAAATCAAGTAGGGATATGTCAACACTAAGCTCTGATCCTGACATTGTTTCGAAAGTCAGAATTGGGTTGGCACTAAACAATGGAACCTACAACTATGTTAAGAGTTTGGTTTCGGTTCAAAATTTGATCATGAGGGTAAAGCAAGGATTGAATCCAAGACAATAAAGTGATACATTATAAAAAATAATTAACATATTAAGGTAACAATCTGATTCTTGACCCTAATGGAACATCAAAAGTCAAAATTGGAGCAAACAAAAGAGCGAGACCTAGATGGTGGTGAAAGCACAAGTGCAATTCTGATTCTTGGTTCTAAAATAGATGTGGGAATTGAGAATGAAACAATTAATGAACATGAAGGAAAATTAAATGTAACGATATTTTTTCAAATTGTGCCTTCAAGATTGGGAAATGATTGGGTTGAAGATTTTTTTGAATTGTAACGGTTGAAATTTCAAATTTTATCCATTTTAATGCAAATTTGGCCAATCAGTATGGAAAACCCTAGAAAACTAGGGCACGACGACACAAAAAATTTCATGAATAGAAAAAAAACAAAATGAAAGGGAAAACACAAAAGCACAAAACTGAAAAAAAAATGAGGGCAAATGAATGAAAGGGTTTGAGAACAAAGAAATAAAATGAACCAATGGGTGCTAAGAAAGATAGAAAACAAACCAAAATGAACTAGCTAAAAAAAAGGGCAAGAAAGAAAACACATGAAGCCATGAGTGAAGCAAACATAGGAAAAATAAGAACGAAGGAAAAATAGAAGGAAAAACACTTACCTCCAAACACAACCAAAAATCTGATAGCATGGTGAGAAAGGAATGAAAACCATAGAGTGGCAGGAATAAAAACCTATTCATGCATGTGAATGGTTAGACATTAATGCGAGTTGGTTGGGCCTCGGGATCGGGGTGTTAGTCCTTAAGGTGCTATCATAAGAATGGAGGCAAGCAGGGATTGGGATCAAGACATGACATGAAACCAAACTTTCAATGAGTACAAATTTCCAATGACGGTCCAAAATTAAGATCGGGACAAGGCATAGAACAAGAACTTTGAAAATGTTTTGAGTTCTAGTTTCGATCCGATATCCAATTCTGAAAAAAGACAAAGAGAGTCAAAAATTGGGATCAAGATGCAAATAGAAACAAGAACTTTAGAAAAATTCTTAGTTCTAGTTTTGGTTTGATGTCCAATTCTAACACAAAAAAAACACATAAGGAAGAAAATTGGAAGTCGATATCGGGACTTGAACATGATCTTACATTTTTTTAGGGTGGAAGGTGATGATTCCAATCGAAAACTTGAGTCCAATAGAACAAAGAAAAACATAAAGAAAATTTTGGGATCAAGATCAGACCACAAATAGGAACTTGAACTTTAGAAAGTAACAAGTGTCATGATAGTCCAAAAATTGAACCCAAAAAACAAAGGAAAATAAGGACTTAAGAGAAAAGACAACTCCAAAATCCCAAACAAGAACACCCAAAAGAAAAACAATGAGAGGGGGGCCCATTTTAATCAAAAAAAAAATAGGGTGGTAATGCAAGGCATAACACCATCCTCTAAATCTTTCAAAATAGGATAGTTATAAGGGGTTTTTATTTATCAAGAGATAGGGGATTTTATAAAGCACTGTTCACACTCTATGGCATGTTCTATTTGTTGAGACTATTAATCAAATTGGAATCCAGCCTTTGTTTTTAGTTAATTTATTGCAAGAATTAGATCTCTTAAGAAGAAATCTCTAGAATTGTGCATTTTATGGCCTTTATTAGGAATTTCTTTTCAATGTATCATTTCTGCTGAGACCACTATGTTAAAACCCTTACATAGGTAGTCTGGATGATTATTTCTCATTTTATTAGATTTTATTATTGATGATATCTTCCAAAGACTGAATCATGTTCAATATGTACTCTTTCATTTTCTATAAAAGATACGTTATTGTCCATACTATGTTGTAAGAGAGGGGGGGTTCTGTAAAGATCCAAATATCCCTGTTGGTTTTTTGGATTTCTTATTACTATTAGACCTTAATGGATGCTTCCCATATGGAGATTTGAAATAGTATAT
The DNA here is from genome assembly GCA_007258455.2 of Sequoia sempervirens. NCBI lineage: Eukaryota > Viridiplantae > Streptophyta > Pinopsida > Cupressales > Cupressaceae > Sequoia > Sequoia sempervirens. The sequence goes on from VDFB02281492.1 coordinate 690,100,813, forward strand.
TGTGCTTTCTCTAGCCTTTTCCACTTGTTCTTTTCCCAAAAATGAAGGGTCTATGGCATTATGTGTCCATTTCATTAGTTATAAATAATTGTTAATCTTTTGAAATGATGTATAAGCCTTGGAAAATTGCCATTTTTTATGTTTTTCCTTACATTTCACCTCACCTTTTCCCACACACAAAGAAGAGTCAACTTTCTTTAAAAATATTAGAGGTCATTTAGTGAGGCACAATTTGGTCCCACACTCGCTAAATTTCCCATAAGGCCATTTAGAGAGGTGCATGCTTTTTTGATCAATAGATATAATAATTTATTTTTCTAAACTATGATTATAATTTCCAATAAAATCATATAGACCTAGATCCAATCCAAATCATCCATTTACAAATATAATCTAGTGTCCAAATCATAGGGTAACCACACAAGGTGTACATATCAGTCAAGTATGTGCAATGGTATTAAAAATAACAAAGAATCTATGCAAAGATACTCATGTGGCATGATGTTGTTAGGGATACATGCACTTGTCCAACCCTTCCATACATGTCCACAAATTACCTACCTCTTGTTTTTGTAGGGGTTTTAATCACTAAGAGAGTCCTACACACTAGGAAGGTAGTGGATAATGGTTGTAAAAATAGTCAACACATACACGATGCTTAGATTTTCCTTGAATCTTATTCCTTATATACATTCAACCAAGGTAGTCTCCCTTGACTACAATGAGGAATCACATCACAAAAAAAGACCAAAACTTGAAAGCAAGAGATCTAATTTTAACCATCACAAAAGTATAAATATCAAGGAAAGAATTTCAAATTCAATAATAATATAAATAAATGTGCACAATTACAATACTAAACCAAGTGTAATGCAAGATCTATGTGAAAATTAACTTCATAAATAGGGGATAAAATAATACAATCAAGATAAAAATAATAATTGTTGGCCCACACATGTGTAAAGTAAAAGTCACCAATTATTAAAAAAAGGTTTATAATCATCAAAATTACACATCACATCACTATGTGACAATAAACTAGTCACTCAATAAGAAATGAGGGAAGTCACGTCCTAACTATAAACATAGTCATTTATGTTTGTTTGTGGAATAAGCACATAAAAGCCCAAATTGAATGGTAATGTACCTAATATAAAATGCATGCCTAGTCCACATCCCTCTTATGTGTGTAATCATGGTGTGCACACCACAAAGCCCTAAATGACATGACCATATGCCAAGTAGAAAAAAAATCTTAGGATGCCAATTACATCAACCTTGTAAATCCTTTAATTAATTGTTTTCCTAATGTCATTTGTAAATTACCCATAAGAGGTGAAACCATTATCCAATGTTGGTGAAAGAGATCGTGTAAAGATGAAGTTTGAGTTACCATTTTTCCTTTGTGAAAAGGAAAAAATAGCTTGGAATACCATTTAGAATCTCCTATTTCTAGAGGATTATGAAATTCGTTATGAGATGCTATAAAGAAAATGACAACATTTATGACTATTTTTTATGACAGATTGCTTCCCTAGGTGCACATGCATGAGAAATTCCTTATGACAACTATAAGAGTATTTGTAAGTTGCTATTTTTGGTGGATTTGGTGGTGAAAAGGAGGTAGGAATGGGTTTTTCCATGTTTTATGTATGTAGTCTTGTGATACCATGGTCGTATTCATTCCACAAGTTTCTATAAATTAGGACCTTGAGCAACAGTTATTCATTCAGTTGTGTAGGTAGCAGGGTACTGTCGAATTCTACAAAGTTATACAAAGAAGTGTATTGTTTTTGTAATCTCTCTTGGATTAGTAATATACTTTCCTCTCTTTTTATGGTGGATTTTTTTCCCTTAGGTATTTCTCAACATAAATCTAGTGTCTTGTGTTATGGTATTCTTTTCTTTCTTGGATTTTGCAAGCACAATCATAGTAAGGGTTAATATTTTGATTCAAATTTACAAGTATAGTTGGTTAAATATTTTATTGCAATATTTCTTCACCTTTTTTCACAACATTTGGTATCAGAGCTTGTAAGGAAGCTAAGGTAGCGTAACAAGTTCCTACAATAATCTTGAGAGGAGGATAATGCAAAACTTTATAGATCTTTAATAGTTAGAGAAACTTAAATAGAAAAACATAAATATCATGCATACCATGACACAATGATTTACATGGGGAAAACCATTTTGGGAGAAAAACCCCACACTCTAAAAGCTGCCCAATATATTATTTAGTAAATAAAAAAGATTATAATATACTTGTAGAGCAAGCTTCTCACAAGAGTATCACCACTCAAAGATTAAGTGACAACACGACCACTATCAAACTCTTTGAAATCATGACAATCTCTACCACAGTCATAATAGAACACACTCATAAAATAGAGTTACATTCTAGGGAAAGACAGGACAACAAAATATTTGTTAAATTAGATCTAAAACCTAATAACAAATGATCTAGATTTACAATATATCCTCTATTTAATGTATGCCAGTCATTCTAGAAAGTTTCCTATAAAATTTAACACACTCACATTTCGTCTGCACTACCATTATATACACCTATCAGTGTAATTAAGAAACATATATAAAATATATATACATCCTATCAATAATAAATTGTATATAATTGCATGGTTGAGACACATTTTCCCAAAAAATCTCCCACTTGTCAAGCACCTTGCAAGAGAAATGTGAGGGTGTAAACATCGTCTCTTTAATTGCTAGGGGATGAAAGACCCATAGTCTCTAAACACCATCTAAACTTCTTTGTGCTCATAGGCTTACTTAAAGAATCAACAACATTCATCAACGTTTCTACCTTAACCATCTTAACCCTACCATCTTCGACCATGTCTCTGACACGAAACATTGGGTTCTTGGCTAAACATATCACACTTTGACCGTCACAATAAATTTTCACCACAACTTGTTTTATTCCAATATCTGAAGACGGTCTCTCAAGCCAAATGGATTCTTCACAAGCATGATTTTTTTCCATATACTTTGCTTTAGTAGTGGAAAAAGAAACCATAGCTTGTTGCTTACTCATCCAACTAATTGCACCACCAAATAAACACATAAGCACTAGTGGATTTTTTGCTATCAACATCACCTGCCCATTATGAATCGACATAACCATGAATATCAAGGGAAATTTCATCTTCAGTCATATTGCTATGATAACATAAAGAATAATATGAGGTAGCATACAAATATCTAAAGACTGTTTTAACTAAATCCCAAAGAACTCTATCAGGATTAGACATACATCTGGAAAGAACTCTCACTACTTGGGCAATGTCTAGTCTTGTACAGACCATAGAATACATGAAACTTCTAATTGTACTCTGGTAAGGCACTCTGCTCATGTCTTCCATCTCTAATGGAGATGATGGAAAATCTAAAATCGATAATTTTTTTCCAACTGAAATAGGAACACACAATGGTCTACAATACTACATATCAAACCTTTGTAAATTTGTGTTGATATACTTACTTTGGACAAGCCATATCATTTTGTTCACTCTATCTCTTTTAATGTCCATCCCAAGAATGTGTTTAACTGTGCCAAGATATTTCATTTCAAATTTAGAAGCAAGTTGAGATTTTAGTTTTGAAATCATACATTTCCCTTTGCCAATAAATAATAAATCATCAACATATAATGCAATAAATAGGAAAAAATCACCATTAGTTTTATAATAAACACAATGATCTAATTTAGAATGCTCAAATCCAAAATGCAACAAATATGTATCAAATTTTTGGTACCACATCCTAAGACTCTATTTTAAGCCATACAAATATTTCTTTAATTTGTAAACCAATTTACTTTTAGATTTAACCACATAGTGCACTGGTTGTGTCATACAAATATCCTCCTCCAAATCACTTGATGAAGGAAAGAAATTTTCACATCCATTTTCTCAACCTCTAAATCATAAGCATCAACAATAGAAAGAAAAAATATAATGGATGTCATTTTTTTAACATGTGAAAATATCTCACCATAATCAACACCTTTAACTTGAGAGTAGTCACCTTTTGCAACCAACCTTGATTTGTACTTCTCAATACCTCCATCTGAACCAATATTTTTCTTGAAAACCAATTTACAACCAATAGATTTTCATCCTTCAAGAAATGGTACAAGATCCCATGTATCATTCTCTTGCAAAGATAACATTTCTTCATCAATAGCAATCATCCAATATTTTGCATCATTCATACCTAGTTCCTCTTCTACAGATCTAGGTTCATCCATGTTAGTATTTAAAGAAAAAATACATCTCCAATCATTAGGTGTATACCTTTTAGGTGGTTTTCTATGCCTTGTAGACCTATGAACAAGTTAAGTTGGAGGTTCTTCCTCCTCTTCTGAAGACCCAAAGCTAGATGAGCTCTCCTCAACTTCTTTTCTATCCATGGTCCTTGATTCAAATTTCTCAAGTGTAGAAAGAAATTGAATAGCATCTTCCTATTTACTTTGTTTTAATTGTAATGTAATAGAAGCAAGCTTCGTTTCTCTTAAAATAACACTTCTACTATATATTACCTTTTGTGCAACAAGATCCCAAAGCTTGTATCCTTTCACACCATAACTATATTTTATTAACATGCATTTCATAGCCTTGTTCTCCAACTTTGTTTGCTTCTCCTTTGGCACATGTGCACATACCTCGCAACTGAAAACTCTAAGCTGACTCAATAAAGTCTTGCAATCTAACCAATCCTCTATAGGAATCTTATCAAAAAGAGTTGATGTAGCAGACCTGTTAATCAAGTAACAAACAGTGGAAACATCTTCATCCCAAAAACTTTGTTCTAGACCAGCACCACTGAACATACTCCTAGCCTTCTCCATCAATGTCGTGTTCATTCTTTCTGCAACTCCATTCTATTGTGGAGAATATAGAGTTGTATTATGTCTACGAATACCACAATCATTACAAAATTTATCAAAATCATTATATCAAAATTTACCACCATTATCAGTCCTCAAAAATTTAATTTTATTTCAAGTCTGCAACTCAACCATTCCTTTAAATTCTTTAAATTGACTAAAAAAATTTGATTTAATATTTAAAAAATATATCCTTGTCCTACTATAATCATCAATAAATGAAACATAATATGTGGATTTACCAATTGAAGGAACATCTACAAGACCAAACATATTAGAACGAATAAGATCCAAAACACCACAAGAATTATGAGAACTTGAGTAAAATTGAATGCGATTTTTTTTCCATAAATGCAATTCTCACAAAAATCAAATTCAAGATTACAATTAGAAAAAAATTTAATAAGGTTTTTATTTTTCACGGTCCTTAAAACCTTTTCTCTAATGTGGTCATCTCTAGTGCCATATCATAGTTTTCTCTATAGGTAACTTTGTCTCAGAAGAAGGAGCACCCTTGGGTGCCCAAAAGCCATGACCATCAGTTGAAGGGGAAACCCTCACTTCTTGCACATACTTTTCTTCACAAAATTACTATTGCACTCAACAATACATGCAAGAGCATCCAGTGGTGTAAGGGCAATCTTACATCACCCAAAAAAAGAGTTTCATTTCAAGTTGGTAGTTTCTGAAATGTTTTTACATTTTTAGATACCCTTTTCATCATAATGTAATTCCCAACTTATAGCTTTTTGTTTTTTATTCTTGGGTTGAAAAATATTGCAGTTTTATTCTCCCAGAATTGCACCTGAAAACCTTGTAGGTCAGATTTGAGGCACTTAGAGGCCCCAAAATGGCCCCAATTTTTTTTGATTTCAATCATGTTCTTGACTTTGAGATCTTTCCAATGGTTCAAACAGTTTGAGAAACGAAATCCCAAATCAAAAGTTATGGCCCTTGAAAGTTGGCGCACTTTCTAGAAGATATAATTTTGAATGTACTTTTGAAATTTGAATTTCAAGTTATAATTTTCAACACCATACCACCAAAATAACTCAAATTTGATGTTGTTTTGGCTCTAAACTAAAAACATCTCTATTTATGGGCAGGTTTTTAGATTTTTGGGGTGGATTATTGGGGACAAGTTTGCATACTACGAAAAGGGGTTTTTTCTGTAATTCAATAGTTTGCATATTCTAGAACTTGAGGATATCAAATCCTCTGCATGTAAGAAGATCATTCTCATAATAATAAAATAACATTCTCTTGTTTTGTGAGTTTTTTTTGTCTCGGGTTTCACCCTTGTCAGGTGGTATTAGAGTGACGTTTTCTTGAGTGTGTGAATAGATCGTTGATCATAAGGAAGTTTGCACCATGACCATGGTTGTGGATCGAGGTCAAGAAAGATGCCTCCAAGAGTGATGTCTAGTAGGTGTGGTGGTGCCAAAGGTGGAAGAGGCAACATAACTATTGGTGGAATAGATCCATTAGTGGCTAATGGTTTTATAGCCCTATAGAGACAAATTGATGCATTGTAGGAGTAGTTGAGAAGAGGGTTAAACCTGAGAAGGAGAGAAGAAAGTAAGGATGAAGAAGAGGGGGAAGTTTCAGATGTAGAAGAGGAAGAAGCAATTGATCAAGATAAAATGCAATTAATAAAGGCCATTTCAAAGATCAGGGAAAGACCCAGAGCAGAAGTCCCTAGTTATTATGGAAGTTTGAACTCAGAAGAGTTGATCGACTGGATTAATAAGCTAGAAGAATATTTTGAGTATGAGGAAATAGAGGACACAGATCAGATTAATTTTTTGAAAATGAAGCCGAAGAAGCATTCCAGTATTTGGTGGAAAGAGTTCCAGTTGGAGAGAAATCAAAGAGGAAAAGGGAATATCACTAGATGGGATCACATGGTGGAGAAACTGAAGAAGTGGTTCATACCTGTGGACTATGAGATAGATTTACAGAAGAAATTGCAAGGGTTGAGGAAAGGGAGCTGATCTATGAAAGAATATACAGAATATTTTCACAAAATGATCATCAGAACGAGTCACATAGAGGCCAATAAGGAGAAGGTAGCCCAATATCTTAATAGGTTACGACCAAGCATTCAGGAGGAGTTAAGCCTAGTCAGAATGACCACCATTGAGGATGAATACCAATTTGCTCTAAAGGTGGAAGAGAAGTTGAACAAAAGATTTGACGACAAGTAGAAAGGATGAGGAAGTCAAAGTGAAAAAGGTAGTGGAAGATCTTCTAGAGGTCGAAATGATGATGAGAAGAAAAATGAAGATGTCAGCACCAATTGAAGCTAGAAGAGTGATAACTTCTACCACCCTCGTGATCAAAATAGTGGTGATAAAAGAGGAAGAGGAAGAGGTGGTTTCAGAGGAACATATTTCTAGTGTGGTGAAGAAGGGCATTGAACTTATGAATGTCTACAACACCAAGGAAGGGCAGACAAAAGGACAAAATTTCATAGAAGGGTTGCACATGTAGATGACGAGGCCCAACCCGAACATTCAGATGATGCCAAAAGGGGAGAAGCCCTAGTGATTAGGAGAGCTCTGGTGACTGAAGAGGAGCCAGAACAGAGGAAGAATTTGTTCCGCACAAAGTGCAAGTGTGAAGGAAAATTTTGTGATGTCATTATTGATAGTGGGAGCACTGATAATCTAGTGTCCAAGGAAATGGTTACAAAGTTGAAGCTAAAGAGGGAGAGACATCCACACCTATATCAAATTGCCTAGTTGCAAGAAGACCACAAAGTTTTGGTCAATGAGCAATTCCTAGTGAAATTCAAGATTAGGAGCTACCATGATGAGGTAGTCTTTGATATCATCCACATCGATGCATGTCACATTTTGTTGGGGAGGCCATGGCAGTTTGATAGGTGAGCTATACATGATGGCCATGCAAACACTTATTCCTTGACGAAGGATGGGGTGCACCATAAGTTGAAACCCCTAAAAGAGACCGAAGAAAAGGTATGCAGTAGTGCTAGAATATGTTATGTTGATGGAAGGAAATTTTTAGAAGGTATGAAGCATGATCGTGTGTGTTATGAATTGATTCCTAGAGTGGGTAAGGAGGATAGTGAAAAGGTGTGAGTAGAAGTTTCTAGGTTGTTGGATGAGTTTCAGGATCTTGTTTTTGATAATGTACCTGAGGGTTTACCACTAGTGAGGAAGATCAATCATTAGATTGACTTTATCCCTAGAGCCAGTTTTCCAAACAAGGTAGCTCACAAAATGACTCCTATATAAAATGAGGAGTTGAATAGACAAGTTCATGAATTGTTGAGAAAGGGTTTGATATGGAAAATTTTGAGCCCATGTGTAGTAACTAAAATACTGGCACCGAAGAAGGATGGGGAGTGTAGGATGTGTACAGACTCTCAGGCCATAAACAAGATAACAATCAAGTACAGATTTCCCCTACCACGGATGGATGATTCAATGGAATATTTGAGTGGAGCTCAGTACTTCACAAAGATTGATCTAAAGAGTGGTTATCACCAAATCTAGATTCGAGAGGGAGATGAATAGAAGACTTCCTTCAAGACTAAAAAGGGCCTGTATGAGTGGTTAGTCATGCCTTTTGGGCTAACCAATGCACCGAGCACATTCATGCGGCTCATGAATGAGGTAATGAAATAATTTTTGGAAGGTTTTTCCATTGTGTATTTAGATGATATTTTTATTTTTCTAGTAGAATTTTGGATGAGCATTTGATGCATATTCGGAGAGCCTTTGAGAAGTTAAGAGAGGAGAAATTGTTGATTAATCTAAATAAGTGTAGTTTTTTGAAGGAGTTAGTGTACTTGGGGTTTGTTGTCTTAGAAGAAGAGCTCAAGATGGACCCGGAGAAGGCGAGGACTATTATAGAATGGCCTAACCCAAGAACTACTACTAAGGTGAGATATTTCCATGGTTTGGATAGTTTTATAGAAAATTCAATAGAAACTTTAGTAGTATTTGTGCACCCCTAACCGAAACAATGAGAGGGGATAGAAAAGAGTTCAAGTGGAGCATTGGAGCAGTGAAAATTTTTGAACTGTTGAAGTAGAAGGTGACAAAGTAGCCTATTCTTTCCTTCCTAGATTTCAATAAGGTGTTTCAAGTGGATTTTGATGCTAGTGGTTGTGCCATTGGAGCAGTGTTGAGCCAAGAAGGTAAACCCATTTCCTATTTCAATGAAAAGTTAAATGATGCCAAGAGAAATTGTTTTGTACATGATCAGGAATTTTATGCAATAGTTCAATAATTAAAGAAATGGAAACATTATCTGTTGTCAAAGGAATTTTTTCTATATACTAATCATCAAGCATTACAGTGCCCGAATAGTTAGGGAAAACTAAATCAAAGGCATATGAAATGAGTAAAATTGTTGTAGAGTTATACATTTTTTCTAAAGCATAGGAGTGGGAAGTCGAATAGGTTTGCAGATGCCTTGAGTAGGAGGCAGACATTGCTAACAGAGATGCAAATTGAAGTGGTTGGGTTCAATGAACTCAATACATTGTATGTAGAAGATCCTAATTTTGTAGAGGCTTGGAAAGCTTGCAAGGAGTCTATTACAATGGATAGGACAAAGTGGTTGGATTTCATAATCCAAGATGGTATGTTGTATAAGGGAAGTCAACTATGTATACCAAGGAGTTCCATGAGGGATAACCTAATAAAGGAGAAGCACAGTGGAGGAATGGTAGGACATTTTGGTCGGGATAAGACCATAGCCATTATTAGTGAACATTACTATTGGCCTTAGTTGTCACAAGATGTGAAGAAGTTTGTACAGAGCTGCAGGGTATGCCAAATGGCTAAGGGAGTGAGCCAAAATATAAGGTTGTATCAACCCTTACCTGTACCAAAGAGGCCATGGGAAGATATAAGTATGGACTTTGTTCTTGGTTTTCCAAGGACACAAAGAGGGAATGATTTAGTCTTTGTGGTGGCTGATAGGTTTTCAAAAATGGCACATTTCATTCCATGCCAGAAGACCCACAATGTTGTCCACATTGTTGACTTGTTCTTCAGAGAGGTGGTGAGGCTACATGGTCTACCAAAGAGTATTGTCTCATATTGTGACACCAAATTTGTGGGATACTTTTGGAGGACCTTGTGAAAGAAGCTAAAAAGGGAGTTGAAGTTTAGTTCTTCACACCATCCACAAACAAATGGGAAGATGAAGGTTGTGAATAGGAGTCTAGGTAACCTACTAAGATGCTTGGTAGGAGATAAACCTAAGGGATGGGAATTGATCTTACCCCAGGCATAATTTACTTACAACAATTATATCAACAAAAGTACTGGTAGATCACCATTCCAGATTGTGTATGGAGGTAACCCCAAAACAACTCTAGAATTGAGCAAGATGGACCAAGAGAAGAAGATAAGTGTCAAAGCCGAAGATTTTGCAGAGCACGTCAAGGATATACATGAGAAGGTAAGAGAACATATTACCAAGATAAATATACAGTATAAGGCCAAGGCAGATCAGAAAAAGAGAAATAAGGTTTTTGATTGGTGATGAAGTAATAGTCCACTTGAGGAAAGAAAGGTTTCCAATGGGAACCTATAACAAATTGAAGATGAAGAAATTCAGTCCCTACAAGATTTTGAAGAAGCATGATTCAGGGAATGCATATGAGGTAGAGTTGTCATATGGAATGAAGATTTCCCCTGTGTTCAACATTTCATATTTGACAAAGTATCATGATGATGGAATAGAGAAAGCACCAACAATAGGGTAGTATGGCATTTCAACACCTACTTCAGAGAAGGAGCAAATTGAAGCAATCCTAGATAGCAATGTGGGAAGGAATACCGAAAACAAACAGTATGAAGAATATCTTGTGAAATGGAGAGGAAGTCCTATAGAAGATTCATCTTGGCTTTCTAAGGTAGAGGTTGAGCATTTGGGTTTTCCTCAACCATCTGAGACTTGATGGGGTCACTTCTCAAATTACCTTGGGTGTCTGATGCAGGAGCATCCAGTGGTATAAGAGCAATCCTACATCACCCAAAAAAGAGTTTCATTTCAAGTTGGTAGTTTTTTAGATGTTTTTACATTTTTGGATACCATTTTTGTCATAATGTAATTCCCCACTTACAGTTTTTCTTTTCTATTCTTGGGTTGAGAGATATTACAGTTTTAGTCTCCCAAAATTACACCTGAAAAACCTTCTAGGTCAAATTTGAGGAACTTAGAGGCCCCAAAATGGCCCCAAAACTTGCCTAAATTGGCATAGCCAATTCAAACATTTTCTTGACTTTAAGACCTTTCCAACAGTTCAAACAGTTCGAGAAACGGAGTTCTAGATCAAAAGTTATGGCCCCCGAAAGATATAATTTCAAATGTACTTTTGAAATTTGAATTTCAAGTTGTAATTTTCAGTGCCAGACCGCCAAAAAAACTCAAATTTGAATTTTTTTTTCGCTCTAAGCTATAAAGGAGCTCTATTTATGGGTGGGTTTTTGGATTTCTGGGGTGGCTTTTTGGGGACAAGTTCACATACTACGAAAAGGGGGTTTTTTCTATAATTCAGCAGTTTGCATATTCCAAAACTTGGGGATATAAGATCCTTTGCATGTAAGAAGATCATTCTCATAATAATAAAATAATAGTCTCTTTTTTTGTGAGTTATTTTTGTGTCTCGAGTTTCACCCTCGTCAATAATGCATTCATTGAGCTTATATAATGTGCCATATCTGACACCTCTAGCAATCACCATAGCACCTCTAACCATGTTGCATCCTGCATTAGAAAATACTACCTACACACCCACATCTATTAGTTTTCTCAAAAATAATTTTTTTGGTGCTAATCCAAGGATATGCAACACACCAGTAATCCATTTTATTCTACCATGAGGAAACACGATTTCAACATTATCATGGCCAACAATGTCTAAATAAGAATAATCACCCAAGTACTCCTTACCTCCATCAAATTCTTCATATTCACAAAACCAATCTTTATTAACTTGGTCATATGGAAAGATGCACCTGAGTTAATTAACCATGCATCATTACCTACACGAGTTTCCAAAGTTGCAGAATGTGTCATCATCTTCCATATCAAACTTAGAATTAGAACCAACTTTCTTCTTTTTCTTCTTCTTTTCCTCTTTGCATTCCTTACGAATATGTCCAGGCTTACCATAGTTCTATCAAATAACTTTGGACTTTTGAGGAGATTTAGATCTCCCCCTAGACTTGGATTTTTCATGCTTCTCATTCTTCTTGCATTTTTTCCTTAGGTCTTCCATGAATAGTTAGGTCCTCCTTGGAAATGATGGATACCTTCTTCCTCATCTCTTTAGAAAGCAAAGAACCCACAATGTTCATCTTCAGTCTTCAAAATAACAAAAGTACTCCCAATAGCCATAACAAGAGAATCCCACAAATCAAAAAATGAACAAAGCAAGATTTGACATTTCTCCTCCTCATCCATTTTGACACCAACTGATGCAAATTGAGCCACCAACATATTGAATGCTTCTAGGTGGTATGTGATTCATCCACCCTCTTCCATTATCAAGGAATACAACTTCTTCCTCAAGAAAATCTTGTTCACTAAAGATTTGGCTTGATACATCTCACCAAGCTTCTTCCATAGTTTTTTTGTAGAGGTATCTTCATGGATATTAATTAAAATAGATTTTTCCAAGCACAATCTAATTAGACCCTTGACTTTATGGTCCATAACATCATATTGAGCAACTTGTGTAGGATCTGTAGGCCTTGAGTTTTTGGCTTTATATAGTGTAAATGGGTAAATGTAATTTGGTCTGCATTCCTCTAGTGTTTCGAATTCAAATTTACAATTTTGCAAGATTTTTTTACAAATACAAATGTTAGTACATTATATATTCCAAATGGTGAGTGATTATATGATCAAATGGATCACTGGTGTGTGATCATTTGGCTTATTTTGTGATTAGGTCTAATTCTTGGCTGACCTAACACTTGATATATGTTGTGGAGATTAATTAAGCATTGTACATGTTAAGGTGATCTATTTTAGATCCATGTCAACCAAAATTAAGTGTTACATGTTTGATTTGAGTGTGAAAGAGGTTTTTAATCAAGTATGGGGCTGATAAGGTAATTTTAAATTAAAATAGGGCTATAAAAAATTAGGGAGACCTAATTGATGTATGCATATATAATAGGGTATGCATGTGAGACATTTTTGAGTTGTAGAGATAGATGAGATGTAATGTGATGTGTGAAAGATGTAATATTATGTGAACATGTGAATTTGTATGTGATCCAAATCAGAGCAGAACTATTTTGGATGTTCAGTGATTGCTAAGAAGAGTGGTGTTTTATATTCAAAACTTCAAAGGAATTGAAGTGAACACAAGGAAGGGACACTTTGTATCAGTTCACATTTTGGTTGTGTAGCCATTTCAGTTTTGTATCTATTTTTGGTTGTGAGCCTTATAAAGACAGTTTGTTCTAATAGTGAGCCCCTATAGTATCTTATAACTAGTTATAATACATTGTTAGCTAATCCTCACTATGGTTTTTCCCTTTTTGGGTTTTCAACAAAAAAATCCTGGTGTTCATGTGTTATGTGATCTTGTGATTCCATTCATGTTTTCATTCATAGTTGCAGTTAGATATGTTTTGATTATTGGATGGATTATAATTAAATGGTTTAATATAATACTGATTCACACTGGCCTCTCAGTATTTTGGGTTTTCAACATAAAAATTACTTGCACTTCACCCAAATGAGTCATCATGACCCATACAACACCTTCAAACACTTCTTAGACTTTGTGTAACATAAAACGTGTGGTTTATACCTTCAACATACTCCCGTCAGCTAGGAAAAAGTATAACCTAACAATAGTTTCATTTTGAACAAATTTTTCCAAAGAAAATAAAAGACATCTTACAAAGCAACAAAAAATATCAGATGATGCTCAAGAACAATCTCCACCAGCCATTTCACCACTTCATATAGCAAAAGGCTGGTGCAAGCCAACATAAATATAAACTAGCCACTAGACAATGTAGTTCTACACTCCATCACTTAAAACTTTCTCTATGGAAGGATAAATTATTTTAAACTCTAGATATGTCACCTTCACAACATCACCGACTTAAATCTTGAATTGCATGACCATATTTGTGAGCGTGAAGGAATACAAAACCAAACTTTGCATTTATGTGCATCCACACAAAAAACACACTACCAATAAACTATCACTACAAGAACATATTTTTGATAATCCAAAACATGAAACTTGGATGACACATGCTCTCCCACATCATGAATGTATCTTCTAAACCATAGTAGCACAACATCACCAACAAAGAATGAGCAACATCTCTAAGAGACTCTAGCAATCAAACAACCATATTGCAATATTGACAACCAAATTGTAACAAACTCCATCATACTTATGACATCAATGAAAACCAAACTTACAATTTACTTACACTTTTGACATCAATGACAACCAGACTACAACAAAGTGTTAGAGATCAAGGATACCTCATAACTCTTCCCTTAAGGTATGTAAGCAAGGATTAGTCCAAACTCACAAAATTTAAAAATAATATAATTTAAACATTGAGGATCAAAATTTTACAATACCAAGGAAACCATGTCAAATGACATTACAAGAATCTTTTGGAAAGAAATCCAACTTTGAAGAATAAACTAGTAAAAATTATCAAAGATGAGGATTGAAAGGACCCTTAACATATTCTTGAAAGCAAGGGTGGAAATGAAACTTTGTAACCCCAAATCTAAAAGGATAAGGAAAAAATATCAATATTTGAGGATTGAGAGCACTTCATATTCAATACCAAAAGTAACATGTGTTAAATTTATGCACACATCTTTGGTTTTGAAAGATATATTGATGAGAAGAATTGATAATTGAAGATTAGAAATACAAGGAAATTATACAATGAGGAAAAAAAATTATAATTGGTCCAAAAATCTAACTTTGAAAGAGGTGAAATAATTAACTAATGGCTATTGATGGTTGAGGAAAAGGTATGCTAGAATGAAAAGCTTTAGAAGCACAAAACTCAATAATTCTTAAAGAAAATGATCCAAACATGTAGGTGACCAAAATTTGGAGAATATAAAACTTAGCCATCTCTTACCATTAAACTACACTTCTCCATGACCAAGAGAAGAAAGAAAAGAGACTAGGGAACAAAGACAAACAAAAGAAAAAAGGCTCCATATTTTTCCAAGAGAGAAATGGGGGGTGTGTGTAAAGCACATTAGAAGGTTGACCTACTATTTAACAAGGTTAAGCCATGTAACATACCTCTCATATAAAAGAGGTGATATGTTGAATGATAGGCTATAGTAAGTAGGACTCATCAACATCTGAACTAAATCTTTCATAAAAGAAATACCGATTCTTTGAATTATTTTATAACTAAAAGAAACAAATCAACAATGAGTTAAAATTGAATGATATGTTGAATGATAGGCTATAGTGAGTAGGACTAATCAACATCTGAACTAAATCTTTCATAAAGACAATACCGATTCTTTGAATTGTTTTATAACTAAAAGAAACAAATCAACAATAAGTTAAAATCGAAGATAAAATTTAAATTTAAAATGCTTAAAAAAAAGAAACATTTTAATAAAATTAAAGAAAAAGAATAATATTACATTTAAAACATTATCCCAACATAAAATAGTTGAAATTTTCTTTAACTAGAAGAAGTCAACAATTACTACCCAAGAGCCAAAATTAAATTCAGGTTATCAAAATGAAACCACTAATGAAAGATCTAATCAAGGCATCCAAATAATTGCGTGAAATTCCCTCAAATCATGAAGTAAAGTAAAAGAGAAAGATGTTTGAAGGTCTGAAGACAAAGTGCTATCTTAATACCGTGTATAACACGCGATTGATAATTCATACATATTATAATACAACTTTCATGATTCATATGCGCATCATGTAACTTTACACTACCTCAATAATACAATCTAGTTTATATCAAGCGTAGTGCCAACGCATATACTTGCTAATAACCATGGTAAACGTCCATACTTCATCCTTCTTCACTTCTACTTTTTAATAAGAAACCCTGAGTTCGAAAGGAGAATACAAAGCATTTGGAACTTATTAACTTGTGCAACTAAGGTAAGGACATATTAAGCCTGGATTCAAAAGATTCCAGTCCACAGGGTTTCCTCAGGTTCAATCCATGCCTCCTCGGGTTGATTCTCTCCCTTCAGGAACGGCAGCCCTCCTATGGACGCTTCTTCGGGGCAGTCATTCTGCCTTGCCCCAAAATATGGGGACTCAAACAAACCCATCTCTGATTCGATTAACTCCTCTATGCTTCCATATGATCTGGGAGATTCCAGTTGAGTTCTGCGCTCACATACCTCTTCAAGAATGCTATCCAAAGAGACTGATGATTCACACAATAAATCATGGGTTTTGTTCCTCTCAGTTGAACTCGAGCTTATGTCTTGTGATTCATGAGACTGTAACCCACCATTATCATCATGAAAACCCACAGAGAAGCTCTTCGGAGTGGTCTTTTGAGGGTTCAATTCCAAAACCCTCTCCAAATTTTCCATATACTCATTTACTGCGTCTTCCGACACTTCAGGGCTGAGCCACTCTCTTTCCTTATCATGATTTAGAATAGGAATCACCACAGACTCTTTGCAAACCTAACTATAAGATTTCCATGGATCTGATACTGATTGAACAGAAACATTCACCTTGTCCGTAGATTTGTCGGTGGTAACGGGTCGTTCAGGAAAATTGAGTTTGGCCTTTTTCCCTCTGATTTTTCGAGCTTCACGATCATAGACAATTGCAACGTCTTCCACTGAGTTGTAAGTTCCCAGCCAAACTCTGATCCCTTTGATGGGGTCTCTGATCTCTGCAGCCCATTTGCCAGAAGGACACCGCCTCACCCCTCTGTACACTTGATGCGCCTTCCTCTTCTTCTCCGTTGCTTTCTTCACCACACGTTCTTCTTCCTCTTTCTGGCAACGGGGATTCTCAGCATCAGGTGGCTGATGAAGGGCTTTACCAAGATGGTAATCCGAAAATTCATCGAAGTTTATCCATAAATCTCTAGGAGTAGTCTTCCGGCCATTAGTTTTGCCGGCTATAAATTCTGATATTATGCTTCCTCCACACATTTTTTCTTTGCAGACAAAATCAATAAAACAGGCTATCGCTAGTTGATTCAACCTTGGAAACAAGGGATTATTTAAACATGCAGTTTCCACTTTCTCCGGTCATTAAAACCAAGTTAAAGCCAAGTGGAGTTAATCATTGAGGATTTATAAACTAGATTATCTGCAACTTGTGTGGAATAATTAGCCTGTTGGTTGGGATTGGGGACCACTCTACACCTTGAATGTAACATTTATGGTCCAAAAAAAAAAATGTGACATATAAAGAAATTTCTTGCAACTTGCAATTTTGAATAAAATAAGCTCACATCAACATCCACTGCTGAAAACCATACACGCCGAGACCTAAAACCATGGATCCGCTCCTTGTTTTCTTGTTATAGAACAATGCCCGACTTATTGAATTTTATTTGTCAAACTTATCGTCATGACATTGATTCTTCTGGAGAATACAGATGTATCTGCCTGTACTCTTGTAGAGTTAAATACGCTTTGTAATGAAGAGCTTAGGAACGACTGATAAAATAATCAATGACAAACAAATTCAAAAATAATTTCAAGTTGTGATAGATAAATAAAAAGAGGTTAAATTTTTTATTTTATTTTTTAATTGGGTTTTTAATGTTGTTGATTTAAATGTGAGGAGTCTTTGGATTGGATCTAAAATTTTGGTATTAGATCTTCATTAAAAGTTTTATCTTTAATATATTTTTAATGTCTATTTTATTTATGGATGACTATATATCTAATTTCATTTTTAAATGTTATAATTTAGTATGTTCAATTGTAATTATTGCATTTCATTTCTAGTTGTGAACTTTTGAAGCCTACTTTTAAAAGCTATATACTCATGAGAATATTTGCTTTCATGTCCCAGTAGTGCTTAGAAGCAAATTAAGACATTTCCTATAAGAAGGTTGAAGTATAGATTTTTCTAACCCCAAGTTAGACCCCTTTTCTAATTTGACAAAATTTGTAGTCACAAAAGATATGTTGACATAATATGTCCATGCATAGTGTCTACCAATGAGGTGTTGATGCAATGTGATATGTGTAAGCTATGTAAGGCCCCTAAAATCAAGAGACTAAAGACAAGTACACCAAATCAAAAGATCAATAGATTGTAATGTGCATGACCAATATACAAAATGAGAACAATAGATGAGTATATATAGGCTTCACCACTAAGAGATGTAAATGTACAACCAATGTGTAGTCACATATGTGCACAAAATCTCCACCAAACTAGCAAAGTGTCACACAATGCAAGTATAACCTACCCAAGTAAATGCCTACCTAAGAAAACTTATCTTATCTAGGAGTTAGGTGCATAATATGACATAAAATAATAAACTAAATGCAAAAATAAAATAATGCACCAATCATATGCTTTAGTATTGTTCTTGAATCGATATGGTTCCAAGATCTTAAAAATGAATGGATGATTTTCATATAAGTTCTAGAGTTCTAGGGCTTATCTACAAATATGATATCCTAGGTGCTAAAATCAATTATGTTGGAATACATGTCAACAAACAACCACCAAATTTGAAGCAAGGTTCTACAAAGGATAAATATAAAACTTAGAATTCAAAGGATGTTATTGCAATAGTGATTATATCCAAGAGATAGAATCCCACTTGTGATCCATTCATGGATGAGAAAACTAGTGTGAATTAGGATAGGTTCATACTACTAGGGCTAGAAAGGCTAAAATCTAATTGATTTTCAATATTTTGTTGCTTCATGTAAAAAATAATTCAAGTATCAAGATATAATATCTGAGGAAAATTCCTAAAGTGTGTGTAAAATGAGTGTTAAAAAAAATTAATATGGACATTAATAAAGATCTTTTGCATTTTGCTAAAGTAAATAAGATAGCAATTGAAATAGAAAACATATAAAAAATGATATGGAAATAGGTGATGCTTCGCCATTTTCTCTATATTGTTGTTATAACTACATCAATATTTTAGTAACACCTACAAAATGCATAATTAACCATATAAATATTTTATTTCTATTATTATTTTGACATCTTTCAAATATAAAAGTTGCAAAACCTATGTAAATTTTGACTTTAGATAAAAGGATAGTGTTAGATCCATGAATGGAAAATTTAACCTAAAAATAAGTGTTGGAATAAGAACCATGAAGTGACGATGTAAGAACTATGAAGATAAACCCTTAACCAAAATGTATCAAATTTGGTGCATGGTACCAATGAACCTATGTTTTTTAAACCTAAACATAGGGTGGACCATACACCCACTTGAATTGGATGCATAACATGATTGTAGGTCAGATTTGAGGGGAGGATAGTGTGAATCAAAGTATGTAAGAATTAAAGTATATGTAAAGGAAATAAAACATTTATTCCACATTTGTTTCTATATGCAAGGGAAAGTCTCATTCAAAAGATAAAACATGTAAGTGAAAAATTTAATAGTAGTGTAAGTAAAATATTTATAATATAAGCATGAGAAATGATATCAATGCAATAAACTAAGATATTATTATGCAAGTGCTATAAGAATGGTTCCACGATACAAGATTCATGGAAAAACATGGAAAACATATTATGTAAGATGTGATCATGTGAAATCATAGTACATCATGTCGTGTGTCTTCTACAAAAGGAGATTAAAATATGTCGCTAGTGAATAAATAATTCATAAAAAAAAATATAGAGGCTCAAATAATTCATGAAAAATATAGAGGATCACAAGGAAGGAGGAGCACAACAAAAAAAGGCATAAGAAAATGACAAAATAAGTAATGAAAATAGTGGTATAGATAAAGGAGAGGGAGAAAAACAATCATGACATTATTAAAAGGCTAAGGAAATAATTAAAAAGAAGTAAAGAATATATTTTTGGCTAGTGTGATGATTTTTTTTGAGGAGTTTAATGACTTTTCATCATATCTAATCCATAGGGAGGATTTACACAAGTGAAAACACAAAAATATAAAGAAAAAAGAAGTCATGAAACAAAATAAATTCTTATGGCCACTAGTTTCAATATACACTAGCAAAGGTGACATTATATCATTCACACATAAAAGGAACATGAGGGATGAACATAAAATGAATTTGATGAAAAACATCTAAGTAAATTGTGAGTAGTAGAATATTACTATGATCGACAAGCATAATCCCCTTGGTCACCACCATATAAACTATCATCATCATCATAATCATGAATTACATAATGAAAAAGGGCTTATTATTGTAGATAATTATTTTTATGAAATCATATCATCATGCATAATGGGTCCCCTAACAAATGTTTGTGTCAACTAATTGAATAATTTCAGCTCTATACTTACAAACCCCATATATTTTTTCCTTATTCTTCTTTGTTAACAATATTATTTTCTTGCACTTTATATGGAATTGTAGGCTTTGATTGAATTTATTATTCAATTCCTTATTTCTTTTCCATGTGATTTTCCTAATTTTGATTAGTAATTTTAGATTGCTTTTGGATTCAAAGTGGCATGAGTAATCCATAATGCTTGCTCCTTGCCACATATTCCCATTTGAATATTTGTATCATTAGCTTTAAATTTGACGACATATTACCTTTATTTGGCTTCCTTATTGATCAGTAAAATATTATATGTAAATAAAAATATCATCTCTTATTTTGTATGATTATTTTATTCATGTAGGTATTGATGTATCAATAATATAATTTCTCAATTCCAAAAGACAATAATACGGATCCATTTTAATGGTTAAAATAATTCTATCATGTAAAGTCCTAACACATTCATACATTAAAATAGATCTAGTACTTTTTGATAGTGTTTTATCCATAAGTAGCCAAGAAGATGTACGCTCTAATGTGGAAGCTACTTTGTAGAAAAGTCTAGTTTGGAGCCTCACGTACCTCACTACAACTAGAATGAAGCTATTTATGATGTGATTCTCATATCTTGATTCATTGAAGATCCACACATGTATTATTGGCATTTTTCCAAAAAAAAAAAGTTCTGTGAATTGTAGATTTTTTTTGAGATCCATTATTCTTCAATTGGAAATGTGAACTAGTTTGATACATAGAATCAAATTGGAATAGTTTCTTAAATGATGAAAAATTAGTATTTGGTTATGTTTATTTTTTGATACTATAACTTTGTGTAGTAAGAAGCATACAACCATGGATCTTTCTTCCTATATAAAGTAGAATGCATTGTTTTTGTGGTAACAAGTTGTCAAGTTATCTAGATTAGAAGAATGTTGGAGCATCTACATTTGTTACAAGAACATCCAACTCATACCAATGACAAAAATAATAGCACCATTCCAATGACCAGGTGTCATTTGTTTAATATTAGATTGAAACACGTTGAACTTCAAATAACTTCATTCAATATTTGGTTCAATCTAGACAAGTGAAACTATATTTTTATTCTAAAATAGCCAATATCTTCACCAAATATAGAATCCTAATGATAGGTTTGTAGCTTTGACACAAGAGTTAGGAATCACTTGCATTGATCATAAGGGGGAGATTGAAGTCACATGTTTATTAAATGATCAATGACTTCAATTGTTTGGGCATGCATGATCAATACATAGTTAAATTTATACGATCTATTTTTCTTTATGTTTTTATTTTTTTATTATTAATTTGTTCAAGTTACATTTATTATTATTTTTTAAAAAAAAAATTCCATGCTTTATGCATGTAATTAGAATATAGTATTTTTCTACCATTTTTAATACTCACATAGCTAGTTTTAAATTCTTAGTTTTTTAACATGTAATTTTTGTAACATATAGTATTGTATGATATTATATATTGCTATTGTCAGTGTATACATTGATGCTTGCATACACATAAGTTGACCTAAGCCTACTTAGGCATTTATTGTACAGACTAATATTTTCCTAATATTTTGCCCAGCTAGTTTATAGACTGGAGAGGTGTTGAAACACCTCAACACCTCATGCTTGGATATTTCTCCTTTATAAGGAAACCTTGACTGTCTAAATATTATATCGACATTAAGCAGTTTATGAGTTCATTGTGCTTGTCAATTATCTTGTGATATGTGGGTTCTCATATGGTACTAGAGCGCTTCAGGATGTTGGCAAGTCGTGAGGTGAATTAGTTTATTGTATTTGTTTTGATCCTTCTCTGTGTGGGTTATCTGTACACAGGAAAAGTGTTTGGAGGGATGGCGTTGGCTTTAATCACTCTGCAGTTTCGGCCTTAGCTTATGAACTTGTATCAGATGTAGCAACCATATTCTTCCCATCTACCCATTTTGGGTAAGATTTGGTCTTGCACAAATTTGTTGTGGCTGGTAAGCATTTGCTTCATGCCCTTCTGTTTGGAGCTCGGGTGATCTTCTTTTGGATGTTAGTTAGAGGCATTTAGACACCACTGAGAGGCGTTGTGCCTCACAGACCACACACGTCCAACCCTGCACCATCTGCCATTTGCCCCTATTCACCCATCATATATTTTTAGCTCCATTTCTCATGAAAATTGCATGCTAATATGATTGGTGGGTGCGATTTGGGGCCTGTAACTCCTTCCAACCTGTTGTCCTCCACACGTAGCCCCCCATTATTGGCTCGACCTGTGTAGAGGATCTCATTTACAACACAGAAGGAATTTGGCGCATTCTCTGTGCAGAGAGATTGAAGAGGCGACGGTGGAAGGGGGGCGCTGAGAGAGTGATTTACTATTGTTTACAGATTTTGGGCTTGACCTCTGTGGCTGCCCCCATATCTCAGCCACCCCAGCCCCTTTTTTGAGCGACCTTCACTCTAGCCCCGAGGACCCTTCAAGAGGTCCTTCTTATTTGTGTTGGCCCTCCTTCATTTATGTTTGAGTCTTCACTCTGTAGGCTAAGCCATCTAATGCAAGCCACCCTTCTCTCCCTCACGCCATCGCTGATTTGCCTCAGGCGCACCAAAAGAGGCCAATTCATTTATTAGGAAGTGAAATTTGCTAGGGATGGCCATTGAATCCATCTGGTCAACTAAGTCATCACCCATATGACTTCTTTCAATGCATGATTTGACTTATCTGCAGGTCGAATCATTTCTTTGATGGCCATGACTTGCAGATATTAGGTGATAGAGAGCAGACGTGAATTTGTACAACCATCTCTCAATAGCGCCATTTGGAGATAATGCAGGGGAAACATGGTGAGAGTGGCATCGAATATGGTGAATATGGTTCAAGACTATGCGCTAGTTTCAAACCCGCGTCTCAGCCACTTCCCACGTAGCTCTTTGACTCCCTCTTCACGCGCAATAGGAATTTCTTTGGGTGTGGATCTCCCGTGGAGTTGCATGGAGTTGGAGTAATCGGAGTCTTATTTCCCTATTGACCAAGTCAAAAGGTCAAATACCCCTTTTTTCCCTCTAAAGAAGGTAAAATTTTGTACTAGCCACATAGATTAGGGGAAAGGAGAGGAAAAGAATTAGAAAGCATAAATTATCAGGGAAAAAATAGTTAAGCAAAAGAGGAAACTTGCCATCAACATGTCTTCATTTCCCAATAATTCTACAACAAATTCATATTTAAAACTTAAAACAAAGACATTTATAGCATTGTCTAGCAAAAAGAAGAAAATCAGGATTTTGTAATGGCTTCTGTAATGATTTCAAATGAGGGAATGACCTCTACCATAATTTCAAACAAAGGAATCACAATTGTTAAGGAGGGAGAGGGAAGAGTAGAGGGGTTAGGGTCAAAGGGAAGGCATGGGGTAGCCACTAAACCATATGACCGCCTGGCGACGAGGCACCATTCCACCAAATTCAATTGTCAAAGTTGAATACAAATTATAGCTCTGGAACCAGCCAGCCGTATCTTTTCAATATGTAAGGTCAACATGCACATTACGATTCCGATAGCCTTGCTCATAACTATTCTCATCATAGCTAAGCTCTTTGCTCAATTTGACATCACCCCTCCTGCTGGACTTGCCTAGTTTCGACTGAGGCAATGAAGTCATATTGTATAGTGGAAATGTCAAGAATAATATGAATAAATACCATAGTCCTATTCTAGCCACTAACATGCCCCATTCTTTCCAAAATTGGGGACCCTCCTACTAAAATTTGATGATATCTTCTCTTAGAATTTTGGTCATGTTTGTGTATGTCTAGAAGTTTTGTATTTTGGATTGGAAGCATTAATTTCTCTATTTGGGTACTTAGAATTTTTTTTCATGACATTTCAAACTTACAAACATCATGTATGGAATGGTCATTTGTGTTTTCATTCTTTAGATTAAAATTTATGTTATCAATGTTAAGTTTAAACACATGCTTTTTATTTCCTCTATATTTATTTTCATTGCTCATATTAATTTTGGCATCATCCTAGGATTTCTTTAAGGATATATTAATCTTGTGTCTAAGTCTCTTTGGATGTGAATGTTATAGCTCTTTGGTTGTGCATATTAAAGCTAGGTTCAAATTTTATTCTCATAGTTTCCTTTTCCTTGTTTTATTCATTCCTGTCCAAATTCCTTGTTAATATTGATATAACCATTTGATTATACTAGTTTTTCGAAAGACTATAAGGTTGTGCTTTATAATGTCACAATTTCCATTCCTTTTATATACCTCTACGAGCTTTACTATTGAAATATTTTGGCTTTTACCAATTGATCTATGCCATATATTAATGTACTAAATTCTTTTGGATCTAGAGCAGTGCACTTTATTAAGCTAAAAATTCTTGGGGACAGATTATCTTTTACACGTGTTAGATGTTTTCAACAAATTAATGCATTTCATATATAGTTAGAATTTTTTATTTTTCTTTCTCAGTTGATTTTTCTATTCTGGGATCAATCATTCATGCATTAATAGTAATATTAGCACAACTTAACACATGAATGATTGATCCTTGTACATATTTGCCTTTTTTTGACTGTTTTTCTTTTGGATTTCACCAAACTAGTCTCTTCTGCCAACATTCAAGTCACTTTGAGAGGTTTACAGAGACTTATTTCGCTTATCAATTACAGATGCTCGAGTGGTAATATCTTTCTTGACATCGATTTGTCTTTGTTTTCTTTAATTTCAGTATGCAGTCTGCTGAATCTGTGGCTTTTTATAACTACAACAAAAATTCTTGTCAATTTATTTTCCTAATTTTGTTCTTCAATGCAGAAGCTTATGTTGTGTTGATTTTATTTGGGTTTTTTCGTTTATTGTTTCCCTCCAATTGAATTAGTTGAGGGGCTTTAGCCATCCTACCTCGGTCGGGGAATCAGTAGCCGAGATGAATGTTTGTCAGGGGGGGTTTCTCCAATTAGCTGATTGGGGTAGGTGAGTGGAAATAGGGGCCGACCGGGCTTCCATACCAGCTCTTTGGTGGGGTGGAATTACATTAGTCTGTTGGTGCTGGTCCAACTCCACTTGGGCAACTGGCTACGATTTGTTGTTAATTACATTTATTAATCGTCCAAATGACTGATCTCTTTTTGAAATATCATGAGTTTAGTCTGATGCAGTATTATTTAATTTTTAAATTGAAATTTTTTCTCAACCCTAGGCTTTTAACAACAGAGATAGATATATAGTCTCCTAGCAAGGTTAAATATATCTTACATTTTTTCCTCATCATTTGGGAGAATTGTTTTGACTGCCTTGTAGTATCTAGCTTTGTGCATTTCTCATTTTTAGCAATAAAATATGACACATGGATCTAACTATCATAAATTTTTTAACATTTTTGTTCACATGCTTTGAGCTTTGATTGTGGTTTAAGAAGTATATTTAAGGCATTAATGCTTAGATTTTAAGGCATAATTCACATTAAACTCGGGAAATGAAACTAATAATAAAACTATTAATGAACAAATCTGGGTAACATTTTGTGTACGTTGCTTTGATTTTTTCCGAGTATCTGCACTCAGGCTATATAACTGCGCCTTCTTCACAGCTTATTGTTGTATTGCACAAGAAAATAAATTATATAGTCTTCTGATGCTTAATAGTCGTATTGTTAATACTTCCCAATAGTGATTGCGCTGTTAATGCCTGCAATCTCATATGATGCGACACAATTGATGACATTTACGAGACGCTTAGAAAAGTGTGCTTATCATTACTTAGATTGGTTTTGATCCAGATTTTTCCCTCAGCATTTTATGCACCATCCAGTGTTTGTGTTTCAGTCTGAGTTTTGAACATAGTTTAGGTACAGTCACCATGCATTCTGAATTTGTTTAGTCATAGCGTTGCCTAACTCGTTCAATCCACCGAACCTGATAGAATGAATCTCAATCGATTAAAGCTTGACATAGCTTCTTTGACTTCATTCATATAAATATGTTACTGCTGCAGTTAATTCTATAGATCTGTGTGGATATTTGTAACACAATTGGTGGAGGTGGTCTCTGCAAAATCCTTGAATTGATTTCTTTATCATTTTCCTAAGTTTTCTGCCCTATCAGTTTACTGCTGATGAGAAGGCCCAAGAACTGCCAACAAACAGTGTGACACAGTCCAGAATATTTATTATATCTACTTTTGTTCAGCATGTAGCTTGAAGGGATTTGATACACTGTCTTGTCTAATGTTCACGATATAAGTCACAATTCAACTTGTATGCTGTAATGAATCCATCTAGAGTGTAGTTATTTAACTCTTATTGTTGTACTTGACTTGGGCATCTAAATTTTGTAGACTTAAGATTGAGTTTCTTGTACTTGAAAGCGGTAATGCTTAACTGTTTGCCTTCTGGAAACATCAGCCAACTCGGCACCGTTTGTTCACCGCCACTGGAAACCTCTACAATCTTCAGCCAACTTCCTGCCAACTGTCTGCCAGCATATTACAACTGGATTTGTCTCCTTCATCACTGAATGCAATTAGATTGTTTCTTGCCCTGCACTCCAAGTTACTAAACCGGCCTTTGTAACTATAAAACAGGGGCTACTGTAATAGTTAGAGCATAATTACTATAACAGATACAGGAGATCTCAGCAGAGCACTGTGTCTGTATTGTTTAAGTAATCTGCATTTATATTAATAAAATATTGTTGCTGCAGCCAACCATTAGAGTGTATACTCTATGTTTTTTTTGTCATGCTCTGTTCTTTCATGCCCTGTTTTGTTACATTCCTGCACATCTGTATCTCTTCCAGATCCAACAATTGGTATCAGAGACTAGTATTGTTGCAGGAATTAATTTTGTCTGAAACAATAACTGTTGCAACTTGAAGGAGAAGATATAACAGAGCGAAAGAGATTTCTCCAGAAATTTTGAAAGCAAACATTGCAGAAAGAGCAGTTGCCTGAAGGAGCGAATTTGGGCATTTTAAAGGAGAGACAAGTACAATAATTTTCTATTTTGTTGTTTTTAAATATGACAACTATTAGCAATAGTTTGCAGCCTCAGATTCTTTTGTTCAAAGGAGAGAATTATGATTTTTGGAGCATCAAAATGAGAACATTGTTTATTTCTCAAGGTTTGTGGGATTTAGTTGAGAATGGCTATTCAGAACCTGCAGATGTTCAAACACTGATAGCAATCAGATTGTAGCAAAAGTTGGTATGCTGCAAAATAGATTTTTTCCTCTTGGACTTGCATATGGGGAAACTCAAGCTTTGAATGTAGTCCTAGATAATGAGTCATGGCTATGGTATATGAGGTATGGACACCTCCATTTTCGAGGGTTAAAACTATTTTACCAAAAGCAAATGGTAAAAGGGTTACC
Organism: Sequoia sempervirens; assembly: GCA_007258455.2. Taxonomy (NCBI): domain Eukaryota; kingdom Viridiplantae; phylum Streptophyta; class Pinopsida; order Cupressales; family Cupressaceae; genus Sequoia; species Sequoia sempervirens. Next base: position 690,128,591 of record VDFB02281492.1, read on the forward strand.
CCTTACTAAACAAGATGATCAAGTTTGTGAAGGTTGCATTATTAGTAAGCAATACCGAGACTCATTTCCCATCATAAAAGCTTAGAGAGCAAGAGCAGCTCTTGAATTGGTGCATGCTGATATTTGTGGTTCAATGTAGACCTTATCTCTAAAAAAAATAGGTACTTTCTTATTTTTGTTGATGATTATAGCAGAAAAGTTTGGGTATACTTTATTAAAGAAAAGTCAGAAGCATTTTCTATATTTTAGCGTTTTAAAGCTTATGTAGAAAAGCAAAGTGGTTATTTCTTAAAGACTCTACGTACAATTAGAGGGGGAGAGTTTACTTCAAATGAATTTCAAGACTTTTGCAAAAGAAATGGTATTCACAAGCAACTGACTGCAAGTTATACTCAACAAAATGGAGTAGCTGAATGGAAGAATCGTACGATAGTAGAGATGGCTAGAAGCATGCTCAAAGCTAAGGATCTTCCAAATACTTTCTGGGCTGAAGTTGTAGCTACATCTGTTTAATTGCTAAATAGATTTCCAACCAAAATTGTGAAGAATATAACTCCTTATGAAGCATGGAGTGGAAGAAAGCCTGGTGTAACTCATCTTAAGGTATTTGGATGTATTCCCTATGCTCATATTGCAAAGGAAAAAAGACAAAAATTTGATAATAAAAATGAAAAATGCATTTTTATTGGGTATTGTGAGGAAACTAAGGGTTACAGGTTATATAATCCAACAATACAAAGCTTGATAGTTAGTCTAGATGTATTTTTTGCTGAAAAGAATGCATGGAAATGGAATGAAGAACAAGAAAGACCAAGAATTGTGGAAATAGAACAAGATGTTCCATCTCAGCCTCTTAGTACAAGTGGTGGATCAAGTTCCACTCAAGCATCTCCATCATCAGAATCTCCTCAAAGTTCAAGTCCTCCTCCAAGAAGGTAGAAACTCTCAAAGAAATTTATGAAAGTGAAGAGCACAAAAGATTTACTGAGAGGGGGGGGTGAATCAGTAAATCAACACAAACTTTCAATTCTTAATCTTTTTCAAACTTATTACAATCAACTTTTTGATATGAACCAATTTACACAAGTTGACACAACTTTTTGAAATGACTTTTACAAGGAAGTAGGCACCAACCTACTAGATTTACAAGAAAGATGATTTAGTAGGATACAATCTACAAGGAACACCTAAACCTTTACAAATTTAGTAGGCACCTACCTACGAGGAGCACCAACCCCTAATGCAAGGCACCAAACCTTGACTTGATGGATGTAAGACTGCCTTCAATCAGATCTACGCTATCTCTATCCTTCAATCTGCTCTATGTGATGAAAGATATCACCCTAAGCCCACACAAGAAGATGGGACACTGATATGAACTGCTTTTAACTTCACAACCAAACTTGAAATTTTGAATGAGATGTCTTTTATATATTTTACTCAAACATTGCAACTCTTGACCGAAAGATTATAACATTACTTGCAACCTTCAAGCATGTCTCTTCATAAAACAAATCTGTTTTGTAAATCGAATCTTATTAATTTGTATTCTTTATTTTAAACTTTATTTAAATGTTAAATATGTTTATATATCAAACATCTTTCTTTAGAAAGAACACGTCTTTTGTTAAACCTCTTTTGATAAACACGTCTTTCATAGAGGTATGCCTTTATCTTTATGAAAGTTAATTGCTTCTCTTTCATCGCATCATTTCAAGAATTATGCTTAGTTAAGACTTGAACCATTGCTTGTAAAAAACACGTCATTCTGTTGCAACCTTAGACAAACACGTTTTTTCAAAAAAATTGTGCTTCTTCATGATATAAATGTTTAGCTTAATGATGCACATAAACACATCTTCTACTTTTTAAGTCTCCACGACTTTGATTATGGTCAAACACATCACCAATCGGCTTTGTTAGAGTTAAACAATCCTTCTCTAATTATTTCGATCTGTAGATGTTTATTCATTTATTGAGACTATGTTTATTTGATCTAAAAATCCTTCTAAGTATCTTGATCTGAAGATACTATCCATTTGACTATGGAACATATTATTTAGATCTGAAGATGTTTATTCATTTTTTCGATCTGTGCTTTATACAAATTTTGATTTGTATTTGTATCTTTCAGAACTTCGATCTTCATACGATTGAATTTGAGCCTCATTTCCTATTCTTCTTTGGCTATTAGCTTTACTCCTTCAAACAAGTATTCTTCATCTTCATCTAAGAGACTCCTTCCATCTCATCTTGATTTTGTTAGCCTGACTACAGCCTCATCATCTTCATCACTTTCAGTGACTTCTCTTTTCCTTCGAAGGTGCTTCTGCCGAGAATATTTCTTAGATTGAATTTGAGATACATCAGTAGCAACTTCATCATCCTCATCATCAGCATCTAACAATGCATAATCCTTTTGCTTTCTCACAAAAGCAGCTGCTTTTTTCTCAGCTTGTTGATAGGCCCGAACTTTGATTTGATCACCTACATTTTATTTGACATCAATGACAATACTTCTAACAATCTCCCCCTTTGTCATTGATGGCAACTTCTTTAATGTCAAGTTTGATCTTCTCCCCCTTTTTGTTTGCTCCCCCTGTGTCCAAATTCTCCCCCTTTGACATCAATGGCAAGGGGTCTTTTAACAATATTTTGCCTCTTTTTGTTCCATGGAACTACAAGATGCAGTGTAGCTCCCCCTGAATGTAAGCTCCCACCAATTAATTTGATGGATGTGGGACAACTCCCAATTTGTCCCTTAGATACTCAAATGCACCCCTTGGTAATGGTTTGGTAAATATATCAACAACTTGTTCTTTTGTAGTTAGGTATTCCAAACACACTTGTCCTTCTACTACTTGCTCTCTCAAAAAGTGATACTTAATAGGGATGTGCTTGGTTCTTGAGTGCATCATTGGATGTTTGGAGATATTGATTGCACTAGTATTATCACAATAGATAGTGTAGGGATGATCATACTCCACCTTGATGTCTCTTAAAGTTTTCCTCATCCACAAAAGTTGAGTGCAACATGCTGCTGCTGCAATATATTCAGCTTCTACTGTAGATAGAGAGACTAATTCTTGTTTTTTGCTCATCCAAGACACTAGATTTCCTCCAAGAAAAAAAAGCTCCTCCACTTGTACTTTTTCTATCATCCACATTGACAGCCCAATCAGCATCTGTGAATGCTTCAAGAGTGAAATCATTGCTACTAGGGTACCATAGACCATATTCCATTGTGCTTTCAAATACTTGAATATACACTTTACTGCATGAACATGTGTTTCTTTTGGTGTTACTTGAAATCTTTCCACAACTCCAACAACTTGCATTATGTCTGGTCTTGTAGAAGTTAGATACAACAAACTCCCAATCATTGATCTATTTAGTGTTTGATTCACTTCTTGGGATTCATCATCTTTGCTTAGCTTGCAACCTATAACCATGGGAGTGCTCACAGGATTGCAATCTTCCATTCTAAACCTTTTTAACATTTCCTTCACATATTTGGTTTGGGAGATGAAAATACCTTTACTTGAAATGTGAAATTTGTAGCCCAAGGAAGAAGGATAATTCTCCCAACATTGACATTTCAAACTCTTCTTGCATACATGATGAAAATTCTTTGCACATTTTGTCCTTATCTCCACCAAAAATGATGTCATCTACATACACCACCACAATCAATAAGTGTCCATCCTCTTCTTTGATGTATAAATTGTTGTCTACATCTCCTCTTTTGAAGCCTTGCTCTTTGAGATACTTATCAAGTCTAGAATACCAAGCTCTTGGGGCTTGTTTGAGCCCATAGAGAGCTTTCTTCAGTTTGCACACATAATCCTTGTCTTCTGATAGTAGGAACCTTTAGGTTGTTCAACATAGACTTCCTCCTCTAGATCTCCATTGAGAAAAGTAGATTTGACATCCATTTGATACACCTTAAACTTCTTGTGACTCTCATAGGATAAAAACATTCTAATTGCTTCAATCCTTGCAACTGGTGCAAATGTTTCTTCAAAATCTACTCCTTCAACTTGTGCATAGCCCTTGCACACTAATCTTGCTTTGTTCCTTGTGACTTGACCATCTTCATTTGATTTGTTTCTAAAAACCCATTTTGTACCAATTACATTCTTATCTTTTGGCCTTGGAACAAGTTCCCAAGTTTCATTTTTCTCTATTTGATCCAATTCTTCATTCATTGCACTAATCCAATGTTTGTTTTTGCTTGCTCCTTCAAAGGTTTTGGGCTCTACTTGAGAAAGAAATGCTACATGACAATCCTCATTGTAATCCACCATTTTCCTTGTAGATCTACATCTATCTTGAAGGATCAAATCTTCAGGATAGTTCTTTTGAACAAACTTGGAAGGTGTCTTTGGTGTCTTCATGGAAGTCTGTTGTGAAGATTCTTCTTCTTCTGTCTCTTCCTCCTCTTCTTCCTCTTTGGAGTCCTCATCTTCTTTGTCTTTATCATTCATAGTTTGAACATAGTGATCACTTTGTCCAACTTCTTTTAATTGCTTTCCTTCATCAATTCTTACATTAGCACGTTCAACAATTTTGTGAGTTCTTTTATTGTAGCATTTATATGCCTTACTTTTTGAAGAGTAGCCAAGAAAGATTCCCTCATCTGCTCTTGTGTCAAATTTGCTCAAATCTTCTTCATCTCTTCTAATGTAGCAAGTGCTTCAAAAAAATTTGAAGTACTTGACAGTTGCTGGTCTACCTTTCCAAAGTTCATATGGTGTCTTCTCATTGTTCACTCTTATTTGTGCATGATTCAAGATGTAAACTGCTGTATGAATTGCTTCCTTCCAAAAGGAATCTGCTATCTTAGATTCATTTAGCATTGCCCTTGCCATTTCTTGAACTGTCCTATTTTTTCTTTCTACAACCCCATTTTGTTGAGGGGTTCTTGCTGCAGAAAATTGCCTTTTAATTCCATGTTCTATGCAAAAAATTTCAAATTCCTTTGATGTGAATTCTCCTCCTTGATCTGATCTAAGACATTTTATCTTGATGTTTGCTTCATTTTCAACCAGCTCTTTGAAAGCTTTGAATTTATCAAAAGCTTCAGATTTTTCTTTCAAAAATGCAACCCAAGTCATTATTGAGAAGTCATCAATCAACAACATAAAATATCTTTCTCCATTCATGCTCTTGGATTTGGTTGGCCCACAAAGATATGTATGTATGAGTTCTAATGGCTTTGATGAAGAGTGCTCCTTAGGCTTAAAACTTGACCTTGTTTGCTTTCCAAGTTGACACTCTCTACAAATGATATTAGAAGGTTTTGTTATCCTTGGCATATCTCTCACAACATTTGATTTGCTAACTTTGACAATATTATCAAAGTTGAGATGGCCTAGCCTCTTGTGCCATAACCAACTTTCATCCTCTTGTACTAAGTTGCAACTTTCACAACTTATCTCCTTTAAGACATACAAATTATGTTTCCTTTCAGCTTGAGCAACCAACTTTCCATCTTTCTTGATATCACATGTATTAGAAAGAAATGTGATACTATGCCCTTGATCACAAAGTTGACTAACACTTAGAAGATTTTCTTTTAGGCCCTTAACATACAAAACATTTTCTGTTTTTGTTTTCCCATTATCTAGACTAAGTGTTCCTTTTCCTTTTATTTGTTTTTTTGTATTATCACCAAATCTTACTGTTCCTTCATCAGTAGGTTCAAGAGAGATGAATTTTCTCTTGTCACCTGTCATGTGCTTTGAGCACCCACTATCAATGTACCATCTATCCTTCTTACTTTCAGCATGTAAGGCGGTTTGAATGAACATTGATTTCTCCTTTTTCCTCCACACTTTGATAGGCATTTCTTTCCTTTTAATGGACTTATCTTCTTTCTTGTTTTGCTTTGGAGAATCATTAAAAACTGTCCTACAAGCTTGTGCTTTGTGCCCAAAGTTATTATAATTGTAGCATAGACTATTATAGTCCATTAATGGTGTGAAAGGATTATAATCTCTCCTAAGGTAGCTAGGAATATTTTTTACTTTATTTTTACAATTTAAGGCCTTGTGGCCAAATTTGTTACATAGAAAACAATAGCCATTAAATGCATAGAAGTGCCTAGTATTCAGTCTTCTTTTAGGATCAGCACTTATCCATTCTTCTTCACCTTGCTTTGAGAAGGTCTTAGATTTTTCTTTAGAGTCAGCAACCTTCTTGGATTGTCCTTCAAAACTGCCCCCTGTTTTGTTTTGAAGAAAATCTTGAGCCTTCATTAGCTCAATCAACTTGCTGGATTCTTCATCAATCTTTGTGTGTTGTACCTTTGTTTGCTCCAACTCTATCTTTAGCATTGCTATTTCTTGCTCCAGCTTGTCACATTTCATCTCCTTTGTATTGAGTTTTCTTTTCATTTCTTCTTCATTTCTTTCAACTTCCATGATTAGAGTTCTCAAATCTTCAACGGTTTTGCTTGAATTCTCCAAGTCTTTTGTCATCTCTTTGATCTTCAACTTGTACTTGGCAGCCTTCTTCTTCAAGTCTTCATTTTTCTTGTAAGCATAGTGCAATTCCTCTTCAAGATCCACTTCCTCTCCTTCATTGCAATCTTGATCTATCTCCTCTTCTTCTTCACATTCTTGATCAACATTTTGTTCTTCACATTCAGCCATAAACAATATTTCATCTTCCCCATTGCTTGAGCAATCTTCACTTTGTTCTTCGGAGGTGCTGCTGTCTTTCTTTGAATAGAAACTCTTCTTATGTTTTTGAAACTTCTTCTTCGAGTTATTGTTGAAATTCTTCTTTCCCTTTTTCTTGTTATTGATTTCCTTTTCTTCTTCACTGGAGCTACTTTCATTTTGAGGACATTTTGAGGCATAATGTCCAACTTTTCCACAATTAAATCATTTAAAAGGAAATTTTCCTTTGTATTTTCCTTTTCCTTTCTTAAGTTTACCCATGAAGTAAGCTTCTGCTTCATCACTTGATTTTTCATCCTTTTCTTCATGCTTGTTCTTGCCCTTTTTGGATACTTTGAATGAGACTTCCTTTTGTGGTGATCTTCCTTGAATCCTCATCTCATAGGCAACAAGGATCCCATGTAATTCATCTTTTTTTAGCTAGTCTAGATTTGTTAATTCTTCCAATGCTGCAACCTTGGCCTCAAACTTTGTAGATAGAGATCTTAGAATCTTATCAACAATAGAAGTATCCTCAATTTCTTCACCAAGTCCTTTCATGATGTTTATTGTTTCATCAACACGGAGAACGTATAAGGCAATATCTTCATCATCATTCATCTTGAGAGTTTCTAATTTCCTTCTATGAGTTTACAATTTTTCCTTCTTAACTATTGCATCTCCTTCATAGATATTTTGAAGTTTGTCCCAAATCTCTTTTGCTGACTTGCACCTCATGACTTTTGTAAATTTAGAATCTGTTAGGCTGCAAAGAAGAGCATGCTTAGCTTTTGCATTGTTTTCACTTCTCTTTTTCCCTGCTTGATCTATTGGAGGGGTAGCTGGAGGTGAATACCCATCAACAACAGATTGCCACACATCAAACCCAAGTGCATTCAAGTATGCTTCCATCTTAATATTCCAAAATGCATAATTAGTCCCATCAAAGATGGATGCTTTCACAGTGTTGTTTTGATTCGCCATATGTGCTCTTAAGGATCTCCTTCAAGCGGTTAGGCTTTCAAGAAGGACCTCGCTCTGATACCAATTGAAGAGCACAAAAGATTTACTGGGGGGGGGGGGTGAATCAATAAATCAACACAAAATTTCAATTCTTAATCTTTTTCAAACTTATTACAATCAACTCTTTGATACGAACCAATTTACACAAGTTGACACAACTTTTTGAAATGACTTTTACAAGGAAGTAGGCACCAACCTACTAGATTTACAAGAAAGATGATTTAGTAGGATACAACCTACTAGGAACACCTAAACCTTTACAAATTTAGTAGGAACCTACCTACGAGGAGCACCAACCCCTAATGCAAGGCACCAAACCTTGACTTGATGGATGTAAGACTAACTTCAATCAGATCTACGCTATCTCTATCCTCCAATTTGCTCTATGTGATGAAAGATATCACCCTAAGCCCACACAAGAAGATGGGACACTGATATGAATTGTTTTTAACTTCACAACCACATTTGAAATCTTGAATGAGATGTCTTTTATATATTTTACTCAAACATTGCAACTCTTGACCGAAAGATTACAACATTACTTGCAACCTTCAAGCATGTCTCTTCATAAAACAAGTCTGTTTTGTAAATCAAATCTTATTAATTTGTATTCTTCATTTTAAACTTTATTTAAATGTTAAATCTGTTTATATATCAAACATCTTTCTTCAGAAAGAACACGTCTTTTGTTAATCTCTTTTGATAAACACATCTTTCATAGAGGTATTCCTTTATCTTTATGAAAGTTAATTGCTTCTCTTTCATTGCATCATTTCAAGAATTATGCTTAGTTAATACTTGAACCATTGCTTGTAAAAAACACGTTATTCTATTGCAACCTTAGACAAACACATTTTTTCAAAAAATTCGTGCTTCTTCATGACATAAATGTTTAGCTTAATGATGCACATAAACACATCTTCTACTTTTTAAGTCTCCACGACTTTGATTATGGTCAAACACATCACCAATTGACTTTGTTAGAGTTAAACAATCCTTCTCTAATTATTTCGATCTGCAGATGTTTATTCATTTATTGAGACTATGTTTATTCGATCTAAAAATCCTTCTAAGTTCATGATCTGAAGATACTGTCCATTTGACTGTGGAACATATTATTTAGATCTAAAGATGTTTATTCATTTTTTCAATCTGTGCTTTATACAGATTTTGATTTGTATTTGTATCTTTCAAAACTTCGATCTTCATACAATTGAATTCGAGCCTCATTTCCTGTTCTTCTTTGGCTGTTAGCTTTACTCCTTCAAACAAGTATTCTTCATCTTCATCTGAGAGACTCCTTCCATCTCATCTTGATTTTGTCAGCCTGACTACAACCTCATCATCTTCATCACTTTCAGTGACTTCTCTTTTCCTCCAAATGTGCTTCTGCCAAGAATCTTTCTTAGATTGAATGTGAGATACAGTAGTAGCAACTTCATCATCCTCATCATCAGCATCTAACAGGGCATAATCCTTTTGCTTTCTCACAAAAGCAGCTGCTTCTTTCTCAGCTTGTTGATAGGCCTGAACTTTGATTTGATCACCTACATTTTATTTGACATCAATGACAATACTTCTAACAAAAAGAACTACTAGTCTTGATTCAGTTTCAAATTTTGCTTTGGCTCATATTCAAGTAGAATCACAACAATTTGAAGAGGTAGTAAAACATGAAGTTTGTATTAAAGCCATGGATGAGGAGATAGATTCAATTAAAAGAAATGGAACATGGGATTTAGCAAAACTTCCGCTAGAAAATGATGTTATTGGACTAAAATGGGTCTATAAAATAAAGTATAAGGCCGATGGATCCATTGAAAGACACAAAGCAAGATTGGTGCCCAAAGGCTTTGCACAACAGCCAGGTATAGACTACAATGAAACCTATGCTCTTGTAGCAAGGGTGGATACTATAAGAATAGTTTTGGCATTTGCAGCTCAATCCAAGTGGTTAGTATATTAGTTTGATGTTAAATCAACTTTTCTAAATGGTTTCTTAAATGAAGAAGTGTTTGTAGAGCAGCCACCAGGATATGTGGTTTTGGGACAAGAACACAAAGTTTACAAATTGAACAAGGCTCTTTATGGTCTTCAACAAGCACCAAGAGCTTGGTATAGTAGGATTGATGACTATTTTCAGAAAAATAGATTCAAAAGGAGTGAAAGTGAACCTACACTTTATATCAAATCCAAAGATACCAATGATTTACTTATAATTTGTTTATATGTTGATGATCTCATTTACACAAGCAATAATGAAGTATTGATAGAAGAATTCAGGAAAGCTGTGAAGAGTGAATTTGAAATGACTGATTTGGGCTTGATGCATTACTTTCTTGGAATAGAAGTTAGACAGTTTAAGGGTGAAATTTTTATTTCACAAAAAAAGTATACAGTTGATTTGCTTGATAAATTTAGAATGAAGAATTGCAAACCTATGAATACACCTTTGGATATAAATATATAATTGGCCAAAGATGATGATACTGAAAAGATAGATACAAAACTATATAGAAGTTTAGTTGACAGTCTCATGTATCTTGCTACAACTAGACCTGACATCATGTAAGTAGTCAGTCTATTATCAAGATTTATGCAAAATCCAAGTAAGATTCACTTATGTGCCGTAAAAAGGATACTCAGGTATATTCATGGTACAAGCAACTTTGGCATCTTGTATATACCTGCAGACAGCTTTAGATTGGTTGGATATACAGATAGTGATTGGACAGGATCTATTGATGATAGGAAAAGTACATGAGGATATGTATTCAGCTTGGGATCAGGTGCAATTTATTGGTGTTCAAAGAAACAAGCAACTATATCACTATCGTCAACAGAAATGGAGTACATTGCAGCAACATCAACAACTTGTCACGCAATTTGGTTAAGGAGAATACTTGCTGATTTGAGAGAAGAACAAAAAAAACCTACAATTGTTTATTGTGACAATAATTCTGCTATTGCCATCACAAAGAATTCAGTTTTTCATAGTTGAACCAAACATATAGATATCCGCCATCATTTCATCAGAAATCTTGTTGCAGATGGACAGATTGAACTACAGTTTTGTAAGACTAGTGATCAGCTTGCAGATATATTTACCAAAGCAATTTCAAAGGAAAGTTATACTAAAATCAGAGATTTGCTAGGTGTTACTACACTAAGCATTAAGGGGGAGAATGAAAGCGGTAATGCTTAGTTGTTCACCTTCTGGAAACATCAGCCAACTCAGCACCGTTTATTCACTGCAACTGGAAACCTCTACAATCTTCAGCCAACTTCCTGCCAACTGTCTGCCAGCATATTACAACTGGATTCGTCTCCTTCATCACCGAATGCAATTAGATTTTTTTCTTGCCCTGCACTCCAAGTTACTAAACCACCCTTTGTAACTATAAAACAAGGGCTACTGTAATAGTTAGATCATAATTACTAGAACAGATACAGGAGATCTCAGCAGACCACTGTGTCTGTATTGTTTATGTAATCTGCATTTATATTAATAAAATATTGTTGCTGCAGCCAACCATTAGAGTGTATACTTTGTTTTTTTTTTTGTTATGCTATGTTCTTTCATGCCCTGTTTTGTTACATTCCTGCACATCTGTATCTCTTCCAGATCCAACAGTACTAACATGCTCAGTATCTAGTACAAATAACCTTTTGTTTCTTCTACCTCAGACAATTCTTCACTATTTCCTTTCATTTTTCTAAATTTAACAGGCCTTCATACTACCATGGTCAGTCAATATATGTTATGTGTATCTGCAGTTACTTCTCTTCATCCTAGGGTCAAATTGGTGCGCTAATGCCAGGTTATGGATCTGAATGCATCATGGAGATTAATCTACCGATAAACAACAACTATCCATTATATATGAAACATCATGCACAAGATGATAGAGAAAGATAATAATGATTGAGCACAGGTACAGAGTACTGTCGGCGGAAGCACGTATTTTATTTAAGGGTCACCCAATTGAAGAAGCGGTGCTGCCCTCAAACTGAACTATCCAATAATATCCCAGTGGGAGTATCTGACGATGGATGTTTTCCTGATTGGTTAGCTGAAGATTCTATAAGAGTCCTCACCCAGAGATTAGAAAACACTATAACAGGAAAGAGCCATTCAAACTAGAATAGGCATTAAGCTAGGCCCAAGGAAACAATTGAAGATTACAATAAACAGAACTAGGTTTCCTGATTTTATTTAAGGGTCACCCAATTGAAGAAGCGGTGCTGCCCTCAAACTGAACTATCCAATAATATCCCAGTGGGAGTATCTGACGATGGATGTTTTCCTGATTGGTTAGCTGAAGATTCTATAAGAGTCCTCACCCAGAGATTAGAAAACACTATAACAGGAAAGAGCCATTCAAACTAGAATAGGCATTAAGCTAGGCCCAAGGAAACAATTGAAGATTACAATAAACAGAACTAGGTTTCCACAAGATGACTCAATCAGCATAATGGACTCTGAGCATAATCCTCTCTAGCTGCCACCTGAACACTAGGCTCAATGGAGGATCTGTGAGAAGTCCAAGAAGCACCACTTTTTGAAATGGCCAGCAAGGTATACAAACTTGAAATTTCCAAACATCTGTAATGACTCCTCTCTGTATTTTTGAAGTATATGGATTTTTTTGTATTTCTTTTTGAATATTTACAAATGGAAATAACAAGAAATTAAAACAGCAACAGCAACTATAACAATTTGGTGGTACTCCTTATATCATAATTTTCAGATTTGTCAATTTGAACTTCCAACTAAATACCAGAAGCAAAATGGAATTGATTAATGAAAGAAATACCATGCTGATATAATAATGCTCCGATATGGACTGAGCAATACTAAGATATTAATTCTTATTCAGCAATTCCCCAAAATTTTCCAATGACTCTAAAACCAATTTCTCTCTGCTCTTTCTCCAATTTTATTTTATTGAGAAATAAAACAAATACGTTAAAACCTTGTCACCAAGACGTCTCTGGTTTCTTTGGCCCCACAAAAACATCCACACAAGAAGGGAAAGTTAAGTGCAATGCAAACAGAGCATGGTTCCTGTACTTATGAGTCATGGGTATTTGCTTATCTTACTGCACCTTACAGTGTATAAGAAAACACATTACTAAAACAATGCACGGACTATACAGCTTTGTGAGCCAACCTCAGGGATCCTGAAGCTACTTCTCCTCCATGATGATAAAAGAAAGGTATTCTGTAGCCTTAACATTTCACTAAAAGGGTTGGGATCGAGGAAGTAATGTGAAACCTACACACTCTAAATATTCAGCGCACAACAAATATATGTGAAAGATCACTGATATCACTGCAGTATTCCTGCAAAGTTCGTTGAAATCCATTCACTTTACCTGGTACAACACCCCACGCTAATGTATTTTCTCCTGGGTCATTGAATAGCTATAATACGATATTCTGAGGTTGCAATATTTTTGTTTAAACTGGAAAAAGCCAGCTTCACAGGATAGACGCATATATGTATTAAACAATATAATTGAAGGCACGTAAAAGAGAAGGAATCTGCAATCAAGCAAGGAGGAAAGAGATCGCGATGGACAGTATAGTTGAATTTCTAGAGTTGCAAAAACAAACAGAGCAAAACTCAATACATACCTTGATATCTTCATGGGATAATATTGCCTGAGATTGCCTTTTGCTCTGTCGATCAGCTTCACAAATTGTGCAAAGAGAGAACAAACAAAACTGCGAAATATTGATTCTGCTTGCACATTCTTCATTAGTAGTTGTTGAAGGAGTCGAACCATTTACTCCTGTCAGTTAATAATTGTAGCCGTTACAATTGCATGTAATTCTTAGGCTATAGTTAGTTGGGCCATGTCCGAGAGGAGGGCGATCTCTTGACCCCTCTACTTCTCTTCCCCCTCTCTCAAAGCCACTCGCTCGTTTGATATTATTACCCTCTCCAAAGAAGCCACTCCCTCTTCGCTATTGGGGAGAGGGGCCAATTGTCGTGCACTCAATTGTAATTATAATACACAGTAATTGTTTATATAATGCTCAATAGTTATACTTTGACTACCCATACTTAAACAAAATGTTTTTTTTTGCTCTGAAAAGTGACCAATCATGTGATGCCACATGTGCACCCAACTACTAATGATGTGAATGCACAAGAATTTGTCTCACTTTTTTTTGGGGCCTTTTTGGACACCTTGGACACCTTGACAAAAAACATGCTGATGTGGCATCATATTTGATGATGTGGCCATGAAACCTTAGTTATAAGTAGGGGACTTGCCAAGTAAGCTGCTGTAAAAAGTTGAGAGTGATTTGAAATTTCTACGTAGGATAATTAGAAACGCGAAGTTAGGGTGCACGACTATTGGCCCCTCTCCCCTATTATAGAAGACCCCTCGTGTGAAATAATCACAAAGCCATTCTCCTCTTTGAAATTGTTACATAATCGATGTTATCACTGTTTTTGTTTTTAGTTTTAAACATAAATTTGCTTTTTAGTTTTAAATCTAAATTTTCTGTAGAATAGGCTAATTGGGCAATGAAGAAATGTTGGAAGAAATGTTGATGGTAAGTTTCTTTTTTTGTTCACCCATAATTTGAACTTATCTTGTTTTTTCTCTAAGTCTTCTAATTTTTTTCTTTCCTTTCCCCTAATAATATTATATCGAAAAATATTATATATTAATTATATTATTTTTTATACTTAATAATATATTACATAGAATATAATACATAATAATAAATAAAAATACAATTTAAATTTAATATATAATTAAATAGTAAATATGTGTTATGTATTTAACATATTTAATACAAATATATATTTTTGAAATATAATAATTTTAAAAAAATGTATTTTAATAATATAAATTTTATTTAATGTAGATTTCTATTTCCAAAACTCAAGCTTTCTAATACAATTTCAAAAAATTATACTTTCTATTTATAATTTTCTATTCTTTTTTTTTCCATCCAAATCATTTCATTTTTTAAAATTATACTTAATTCTAACTTCAAAAAAATCATAAAATATATTAGATAGTGAAGTTTTTATTTCAAATTTCTTCTACTTTTTCTCTTTTGAATTCAATAGATTGTATTGTTTTTAAAATTTGAATAGTAAATAAACAATCAAATCACCACAATATCTATAAAAAATAAATCATTCTAAAATTAAATTAAATTCTAAGTTCTAAAATTCATAAAATCTTTATTATCATGTTAAATATATAATTATGGCATCCACCTTGAAAAACTCTTTAATTTCAATTTGACGTTCAAATGACGCTAGCATAACTACATTCATTGACATATTTTCAATCAGATATAGATTTAAAACATCCATTTTAAATCGATTTGATATCAGCACAATACTTTTAAAGATTATATTATTTTTATTTGCACCAAAATCATTTCATTTTTTAAAATTACACTAAATTCTAAATTCTAAAAAACATTAATATATTGGGAAGTTTTTAATTTAAATCTTTTTCGATAGGTTTGTAAGAGAAATACATCCTACTTTTGCATTTTTGGGTTCAATTAGATTGTATTATTTTTAAAATCTAAATAACTAACCATATAACACATAAATAAACAAATCATCACAATATTTTTAAATATTAAATCTCATTCTAAAATTAAATTATTTGGGTTCAATTAAATTGTATTGTTTTTAAAATATGAAAAATTAATCATATAGTTTTATAATAAATTAAAAAAGTAATATTTAAATATAAAAACAGCCCTTTCTATTATTTATATCATAATCAATTCTATAATGATTTCATTTTTTTTATTATTAATACTAAAATTTAATATTAATAATTATAATTAAATAAATATAAAAACAACCTTTCAAATTTTTATATCATAATCAATTTTATAATCATTTCATTTTTATTATTATTAATACTAAAATTTAATATTAATAATTATAATTAATTTAATTATAGTAATTATTATAATAAATTAGTATTTATATAAAATACATTGAGAGTTATCCGCACTAATTTTCATCATTTTTTTCTCATTGCAATAGTATTTCATGATTCCTATAATTATAAAGATTTTTTTTATTTTATAATATATATTTATACATTATTTTTATTTTCTATATATTTATAGTAGTAACATAAAACTATATTTTTTATAATTATAAAAAATTTCAATGTATTTATTTGTTTATTTTTTATTTTTATTTTTTCAATTGTTTTTTAGTTTTTTTACTTTGTTTTTAAGCAGTTTTAATGTTGTTTTGTTTACAAATTCATGAAGACCTCTATTAAAATAAATTAAAACTAAATACTTAATGTCATGTAATAAATTTTTAAGTTTTTAGAGTGAACATTTATTTATAGGAGTAACACAATTTTTTTTTGTTATAATTATAATAAATTTCAATGTATTTATTTGTAATGTTTTTTTTTTTGTTTTTTTTTCAATAGTGTATTTAATTTATTCATTTATTTTTCAATAGTGTTTAATTTTTTTTGCTTTGTTTTTAAAGCAATTTTAAATATGTTTTATTCATAGTTTTCTTTAGATGTTCTTGTCTTTGAATTCATGAAGACCTCTATTAAAAGAGACTATTGAATCATAACCATTTCAAAACTTCACAATTGCAAGTTTGACTTTATTCTATTGGAGTTGGATTTCTTACAAGTTTGGATTTACATTTTTTGGATTCACTTGAGTTTAGCTATCACAAATTTGGCTTTAGTCTGTTGAAACCAATTGCATTGTTATAATCTATTGTTGCAGTAAAACAAAATAAAGATTCAAGGAATCAAGCATTATAGCAAGAATTAATACTATCATCAATATTATTTTCCAAGTATTTTCTCAACCGTCTACTCCTTGATGTTCTCTCTTCATTGGATCAATTGTTTATGGCATATATGGATTGCTCTGATAAGTGGATTTAATCTTTTTCGGTACTCTACACCTCTAAATCACATGTTTCAGTTGTGCTTTTCAATGTCCTTGTTTAACAACTTAACAACTCTAAGGTTTATTGCCTTTTATTTGTGGTTGTTTTATTGAGTGGGATGGAAAGTCTCCCAAGTTGAGTTTGTTGGACTTGCTAGGGCTCATTTGCCTTGGAACATGGAAAAGTTACATTTATTTGTTTAATTGAAAATTGTATCATGTTTGTTTAAAGAAGAAATTGGACATATGTATTGAAAATAAAATTATAATTAAAATCAATCAATTCAAATTTCACGGGGAACTCATAAGAGAGCTAAACATCTTTGTGTTTAACCTCTAATGTGCTATTGAGTCTTTCTGTCTATTTTATTTTTCTCATTTATTATTTGATTGATTGAAATGGTGATAGCATATGGCTAGTTTACTATTGTTTTGAATAAGTTGATGAAAATACTTGTGCCTCGAGAAAAGATAAATCTCGACATATTTTTTATATATTAATATTTAATATATGTATGCTAGTTAAATTATAGTGATTATCCAATACAAATGAATGATATTATTTTAAAATATTTCAACTATTACTAATTGTAGTTTTAGAATAAACAATAAGATTTAGATATAAAAGCAACCTTTTTATTTTAATCTTTCCTATTTTTGCATGCAAATCAATTCATATTCTAAAATTCAGTTAAATTCTAATTTCAAATAAGTCATAAAATATTTTGAAGTACAAAAGCTTTTCATTTATATCTTTTAATAGGTTGGTAGGGGAAATAAACCTCTACTTTTAGATTTTTTTAGTTCAATTGAATTGTATTGATATTTAAATTTGAATAATTAATATTTTAAAAATAATTAATCAAATCAAGAGAAGATTTTCAAAAGCAAGAAAGGATGATATCTTTCAAATAAACTTTAAAAAGAGATATAACACCCATTTTTTTCTTATATTGAAAAATAATCTCATATATATAATAAAAAATCATTGTTTTCTTCAGCAATTGTACTTCTTTTTAATCAATTTGTTACAAAGAAATAAGAACTTTATATAGATTTTCTAAAATATATTTAAAATAATAGAAAATAACAACTATACTAATTTCTTAAAGTTTAACTATATTTTTTAAAAGCACTTTAAAAAGCCTATAATTGTAGTCTTATGCCTCCTATCATACCTACTCTAGAAATTATAAAACCATTTGGGATTGTAATACAATGATTGCAAGTAAATGTGGTAGTAGGAGTGTAGCAAAAGGTAGATTGTGGTAGCAAGAATGACACAAATAATCAAATTAGTCTCAAGAAAATGAGTACTCTATGCACATAAACTCCAACCTAAATTACAAGAAGAATCCTAATTTATTTATAGTTTTGGGAGAGGAATTAATATTAGTATTTTAACAAAAAGATGGACCAAAAAATAGAATAAATAGTGCAGTACACTCAGAGGTTGGGGTGGGCATTTAAGAGGGCTATATTACATTGCAAATGTGTTCTTCCTTATCTTGCTACAACAATCCATTATCATTTCCACATTTACTTGATTGGAAATCATTTTTATTTTTTATCCAATGCTAACTAACCCTTAAATACTATTTAAATTACAATAACAATATTAATGCTAACCCTTAAATATTTAGCACCAATTACTGTTCAATTTTGATCATGTTATTAGGGATCTATTTAGTATTAAATTACTATTATTTTGTGCATATCCAATAATCGTTGTAGTCGATGAGATATCCTTTTCAAGGCTATCTATGCAATCAAAAGATTGGTGTGTTGCCTATTGATGCTTCTAGAGGATTACCACTCACTATACCTATCTTTGGTTTTTTTGGTTAAGAATAGCTAAGATCACAAATCACTCTTTGTCTAGCTGGTTCTATCATCATTTTTCATTGGTCTAGTTTCTCTCCAATTCCTCTGGTCTAAGAACTGCTCTTGCAAACAATATTATAATTATCTCAATTTTTAGACATATATTTTCCTTATTTAAAAGTAGATGTGGGAGGATGGAGTGTAGAGGAGATGATTTCTTAATGAGAAATGGCACATAAGAGTTTCTCCTTTCCTCAACAAAAAATTTTGTTGCATGCAAGTAAATCTACAAAACTAAGTTCACATTGGATGGATAGATTGAGTGATGAAGGCAATATTAATAAGCTAATGATTAGTTCATAAAGAGAAGATATCCATCACAATGAGGCATTTTCTCCAACCAATGGTGGTGAAAGAGCTCATGTAAAGATGAAGTTTGAGTTACCATTTGTCATGTGGGAAAAGGATAAAATAGCTAGTCATCCCATATGGAATCTCCTATTTTTGGTGGATTATGAAATTCGTCATGAGATGCTATAAAAAAAATGACAAACATTTATGACTATATTTATGAAATATTCCTTCCCTAGGTGACCATGCATGAGATATGCCCTATGACAGTTGTAAGAACATCTATAATTTTCTATTTTCAGTGGATTTGGTGGTGGAAAGGAGGTAGGAATGGGTTTTTCCATGTTTTTCTGCATGTTGTCTGGCGATACCATGGTTGTATTCATCCAACAAGTTTCTATAAATTAGGCCCTTGTACTAGAGTTATTCATTCAGTTGTGCAGGTAATAGGGTATTGCCAAATTCTACAAAGCTATACAAAGAAGTGTATTGTTGTTGTAATCTCTTTTGAATTAGTAATATACTTTCCTCTCTCTTTATATGGTGGAGTTTTTTCCCTTAGGCGTTTCTCAATGTAAATCTAGTGTCTTGTGTAATGGTTTTCTTTTCTTGCTTGCATTTTGCAAGCACATTCATATTAAGGGTTAATATTTAGATTCAAATTTGTAAGTTAGTTGGTTAATTTTTTTATCGCAATATTTCTTCACCTTGTTTTACAACATGTGGTATAAGAGCTTGTAAGGAAGCTAAGGTCACTAATCTTGAGAGGATAATGAAAATATTTATAGATATTTAACAATTATAGAAACTTAAGCATAAATAAATATAAATATCATACATACCATGATACAGTGATTTATGTGGCGAAAAACCCTTCGAGAGAAAAATTGGGCCACACTCCAAAAGCCACCCAAAATATTATTTAGTAAATCACAATTATTACAATACACTTGCAGAGCAAGCTTCTCAGAGGAGTATCACCACTCAGAGATCAAGACACAACACGATCATTGTTAGACTCTCAAAAATCATCACAATCTCTACTGTGGTTGTAATACAACTCCCTTATAAAATAGAATTACATTCTAGGGAAAGACAAGAAAACAAAATATCTTCCATTAGATCTCTAAAACCTAATAACGAGCAGTCCAGATTTACAATATATCCTTTATTTAATGTATGTCAACCATTCTAGAAGTTTCCTAAAAAGTTAATATGCTCACATTTCGCTTCGTGCTACCATTTTATACACCTATCGATGTAACTAGGAAACATATAAATAAATATATATAAATTCTATCAATAATAAATCACATATAATTACAAGATTGAGAAACATTTTCCCAACAAATCTCCCAAATTTTGAACACCTTGCATGAAAAACGCGAGCATGTAAACATCATCTCTTTAATTGCTAGGGGCCGAAAGGACCATAGTCTTTGAACAACATCTAAACTTCTTTGTGCTCACAAGCTTAGTTAAAGAATCAACAACATTCATCAAAGTCTCTACCTTAACCAACTCCACCCTGCCATCTTCGACCATATCTCTAAAAAAAATATTGTACATCAATGTGCTTGGTCCTTGCATGAAATGTCAGGTTCTTGGTTAGACATATCACACTCTGAAAGTCGCAATAAATTGTCACTACACCTTGTTTTATTCCAATATCTAAACACAGTCTCTTAAGCCAAAGGGCTTCTTTACAAGCATGAGTTGTTGCTATATGCTCTACTTTAGTAGAGGACAAAGCAACAACAACCTATTTTTTACTCATCCAACTAATTGCACTACCAAATAAAGTCAACATATAAGCAATGGTGGATTTTTTTCTATCAACATCACCTGCCCAATCTGAATCCACATAACCATGAATATTAAGGGAATTTTTATCTTCAGTCATATTACTATGATAACATAAGGAATAATCTAAGGTACCCTACAAATATCTAAAGACTCTTTTAACTACATCCCAATGAAATCTAATAGGATTAGACATATATCTGGAAAGAACTCCCACTATTTGGGCAATGTCTGGTCTTGTACATACAAAGCATACATAAAAACTTCCAACTACACTTTGGTAAGGAACTCTGCTCATGTCTTCCATCTTTGATGGAGATGTTAGATAATCTAAAATAGATAACTTTGCTCCAACTGTAATAGGAACACACAATGGTCTATAATCCTGCATATCAAACCTTTGTAAAATTGAGTTGACATACTTACTTTGGCCAAGCCATAGCTTTCTATTCACTCTATCTCTTTTAATTTCCATCCCAAGAATGTCTTTAGTTGTGCCAAGATCTTTCATTTCAAATTTAGTAGCAATTTAATATTTTATTTATGAAACCATAGCTTTCCCTTTGCTAATAAATAACATATTATCAACATATAATGCAATAAACATGAAAAGATCACCATCAATTTTATAATAAACACAATGATTTGATTTAGAATGCTCAAATCCTAAAATTAACACATATGTATCAAATTTCAGGTACCACATCTTAGAACTCTATTTTAAGCCATACAAAGATATCTCGAATTTGCAAACCAATTTACTTTTACCTTTCACCACATAGTGCTTTGGCCGTGTCATATAAATATCCTCCTCCAAATCACCATGAAGGAAAGTATTTTTCACATCCATTTTCTTAAACTCTAAATCATAAGCAATAGTAATAGAAAGCAAAAATCTAATGGATTCCATTTTTGCAATAGGTGAAAATATCTCACTATAATCAAAACCCACAACTTGAGAGTAATATTTTGCAACCAACCTTGCTTTGTACTTCTCAATATCTCCATTTGCACCAATCTTTTTTCTTAAACAACCATTTACAACCAATAGGTTTTTTGTCCTTCAAAAAATGGTACAAAATCCCATGTATCATTCTTTTTCAAAGATGTCATTTCTTCATCCATAGCAATCTTCCAAAATTTTGCTTCATTCATACTTAGTGCCTCTTCTATAGATTTGAGTTCATCCATGTTAGTATTCAAAGAAAAAATACATCTCCAATCATTAGTTGAATGCCTTTCAGGTGGTTGTCTATGTCTTGTAGACCTATGAACAAGTTGATTTGGAGGTTCTTCCTCCTCTTCTCAAGATCCAGAGCTAGATAAGCTCTCCTCAACTTCTTGTCTATCCTTGGGCCTTGATTCAACTTTCTTAGGTGCAAGAGGAAATTGAATCACGTCTTCTTGTTTACTTTGTTTTGGCTGCAATGTTACATAAGAAGGCTTAGTTTCTCTAAAAATCACACTTCTACTATGTATTACCTTCTATGCAATAAGATCCCAAAGCTTGTATCCTTTCACACCATAACTATATTTCATGAGATACATTTTACAGCCTTGTTCTCCAACTTTGTTCACTTCTCCTTTGGGACATGTGCATATTCCTCACAACCAAAAACTCTAAGATGTCTCAATGAAGGCTTGAAACCTGACCATGCCTATATATGCATCTTATCAAAAAGAGATAATGTAGGAGATCTGCTAATTAGGTAACAAGTAGTGGCAATAGTTTTAGCCCAAAATCATTGTTCTAGACCAACACCACTCAACATACCCCTATCCTTCTCCATCAGTGTCTTATTCATTCTTTTTGCAACTCTATTTTGTTGTGGAAAATACGGAGTTGTCTTTTGTCTATGAATACCACAATATATTTACAAAATTTATCAAAATAATTAGAGAAAAATTCACCGTCATTATCAATCCTTAAACATTTTATTTTCTGTCCAATCTACAACTCAACCATTGCTTTAAATTCTTTAAATCAACTAAAAACTTTAGATTTACTCTTTAGAAAATATACCCATGTTCTTTTACCATAATCATCAATAAATGAAATATAATATGTGGATTTACCAATCGAAGAAACATCTACATGACCAAACACATCAAAATGAATAAGATCCAATACACTACAAGATGTATGAGAACTTGAGTAAAATTGAACATGATTTTGTTTTCCATAAATGCAATACTCACAGAAATCAAATTCAAGATTACAATTAGATAGACCTTCAACAAGGTTTTTATTTTTCAAGGTCCTTAGACCCTTTTCTCCATTATAGCCAAGTCCCTGGTGCCATAACATAGTTTTTTCTACAGGTAACTTTGTCTTAGAAGAAAGAGCACCCTTGGGTACCCAAAATCCATGACCATCTATTGAAGGGGAAACCCTCACTTCTTCCACATACTTTCTTTTCATAGAAGTACTATTGCACTCAACAGTGCATGCATCAAGCTTATACAATGTGTCATATCTGGCACCTCTAGCAATTACCATAACACCTTTGATCATCTTGCATCCTGCACCAGAAAATACTACCTGCACACCCACATCTATTAGTTTTCTCACAAATATAAAATTGTGTTAATCCATGGATATGCAACACACCATTAATCCATTTTATTCTACCATCAGGAAACTTGATTTTAACTTTACCACATCCAGCAATGTCTCAATGAGAATCATCAACCAAGTACACCTTACCTCCATCAAATTCTTCATATTCACAAAACTAATCTCTATTAAAGGTCATATGGAAAGATGCACCTGAGTCAATTAACCATGCATCATTACCTACACAAGTTGCCAAAGCTACAATGAATATTTTTCCATCTTCCTTTTCAAACTCAGAATCATAATCAACTTTCTTCTTTTTCTTCTTCTTTTCTTCTTTGCATTCCTTATAAATATGTCCAGGGTTACCATACTTCCAACAAATAACTTTGGACATTCCAATAGATTTAGATCTCCCCCTAGACTTGGATTTGTCATGCTTCTCATTCTTCTTTCCTTTTTCCTTAGGTCTTCCACAAAAATTTAGGGCCTCCTTGGAAGTGATGGATGCCTTCCTCCTCATCTCTTTAGAAAGCAAAGAACCCATGACATATTTAGTCTTTAAAATAACAAAAGTACTCCCAATAACTATAACAAGAGAATCCCACAAATTAGGAAAAGAACAAAGCAAGATTTGAAATTTCTCTTCCTCATCCATTTTGACACCAACTAATTCCAATTGATCCACCAACATATTGAATTATTCCACATGGTCTATGATTCATCCACCCTCTTCCATTCTTATGGAATAAAACTTATTCCTCAAAAAAATCTTGTTCACTAAAGATTTGTCTTGATACATCTCACCAAGCTTCTTCCATAGTTTATGTGCAAAGGTTTCTTCATCGACATTAATTAAAACAGAGTCTTCCAAGCACAATTTAATTAGACACTTGGCTTTATGGTCCATAAAATCATATTGAGCAGCTAGAGTAGGATCAAAAGGCCTTGAAACATTCTCATTAACAACATCCCACAAATCTTGATCTATCAATAAATCTTCTATGTTTAGCTTCCAAATCTCAAAACTATTTCCAAAAAATTCATCCACCTCTATTCTCCCTGATGAACTTGCCATCTAAAAATTCCTGCAACAAGATCACAGTGTCTTCTGCACAAGCTCCCACTTAAATCTAGATTAGTTTAAAAAACCCAACAACCCACAACTAAAACCAAAGGTGATCAAGCTTTGAAACCACTTTTAAGAAAGCTAAGGTAGTGGAACAACTTCCTAAACTAATCTTGAGAGGAGGATAATGCAAGAAATTTACAGATCTTTAATAGTTATATAAGTTACTTAAATGGAAATAAACATAAATTTCATACATACCACAACATAGTGATTTATGTGGGGAAAACCATTTTGGAATAAAAACCCCACACTCCAAAAGCTTCCCAAAATATTATTCAGTAAATCATAAAGATTACAATATACTTGTAGAGAAAGCTTCTCACAAGAGTATCACCACTCAAAGATCAAAAGACAACATGACTGCTATCAGACTCGCTTAAATCATCACAATCTCTATTTCAGTCATAATACAACACCTTTATAAAATAGAGTTATATTCTAGGGAAATACATGCCAGCAAAATATATGCCATTAGTTCTAGGGTGATCCCACAATAGTGGTTTACAATTTTTGGCCAAAATGGACACTAAAATTATTTTTTTAAACTAAATCTTCACATTCAGGCACCTATACTGGCTAAACCGTGAAGAATTTGAAGATGATGCAAACTAGAGTCTAGTGAAATTTTGTCTGTAGATTCAAAAAATATTTTTTTCAAAATTTTTGGAATCAGATTCCACTTATTTTTCCATCTCCCATGAAAACTGGTTTTTTTCAAAAAACAACATTTTTAAAAAGTGACATGCACCGTATAACGCATAAATTTTTTTTCCACGAAGGATAAAATTATAATTCTTTCAAATTTAGATTCGTAACTCCGATATCTAGTGCTTCCACTTGTTAGATAGTTTTTTATTGAATATTTTTTCTTTAATCAAGTTTCAAATTCAAACCAATTACAATTCAGAATAGTGCAACCGTATAACGCATAACATTTTTTGTATAAATCAAAATTCAATTTTTTTTTCTATTGGATCAAGGACTTCAATATCTGGTGCACTCATATTTTTCAAATTTTTTTTATAATCGCTATTTTTCCCATGTGTAGAACATAGACCTTCATTTTCAATGAAAACCTATGTTTAATTAAACTAAAAAAATAAATACATAATAAAAACAAAACATATTAAAATTATATTAAGTTGGATAGCTGTTAGGGAATACCTGATTCTAGTTGGGTTTGTGAATATTCCTCCATTTTCATCCTCAAACCAAGCTCCGAGGTGTCAAAATTCAAGTTTTTTTTTTTTTTGGTCTCAGGGGGGGATGAGGAATAAAGGGGGTTCGAACGAACCCATAGGAGTTATCTCAAACCAGGGTTCATTCGAACCCCCCTTCTATGAGGGGCTTTGATGGTTTTTTTGGCAGGAAAGTATTAAGAGGGTTCGGCTGAACCTAGGTTCTATCGAACCCCTATTTGGTTCTGTCGAACCAATAAGTTCGTATGAACCCCTAAAATCAATTTTTTTTGCCATGCATTCATTTTTTGTGAGTTTTCCTTCCTCACTTCAATTGTAAACCACTATTGTGGCTTCACCCTCTAACACCTAATAACGAACAATCTATATTTATAATATATCCTTTATTTAATGTACATGTTGGACATTTTAGAAGTTTCCTAAAAAAGTTAACACACTCACATTTCGCTATGTTCTTCCATTGTATACACCTATCAGTGTAACTAGGAAACATATATATAAATATAAATGCATCCTATCAATAATAAATCATATATAATTGCAAGGTTGAGACACATTTTCACCATAGATATAATGGTTCTACTAAGAAAGGGATGCTTTTCTTTTGAGTGTTGAAGGCTTTTTGCTACAATGGGAGATTTTTCTTTGTGGGTTTTCTACAAATTTGTGAAAGACTATAAACCATGGCTTCTACCTCTCATCTAGATATTGAGAAGCTCAATGGAAATGGTTAAGAGATATGGAAGTTGAAGATGGAGGATCTCATTGAAGAGAGAGATCAATTGTTGGCAATTTCAACCAAACAAAATCTATAAAAGATGTTTGGTGAAGATTGAAAAAAATGGACAAGAAGGCATGAGGAACCATTTGGTTATATCTTATAGATTTTTTCTTCTTGAATATTTTAGAATAATCTAATAGATACAATTTGTGGAAGAGGTTAGGTGATATTGAAAGGATGTGCAGGAATGTGAAGATGAAGGGAAAACCTTGTTTCTGTATTGCATGAGGTGGCTAGATGCCACTTAAGGAATTAAGGACTTAATGGAATCAATAGAGTCACAAGCATCTAATACCTCAAGAACCTTTAACCCTGCATATGATAGATATTACATCTCTTGGATTTCCATTACAAAATTGCAAAACAACTTTTTCACTCTTCAATGCTAGAAACAAGATATTAGAAGGAGATTTTGACAACTCGGGGACTTGGTGAAGACCAAGAACATATTGGTGTCAAGTGCCCTTGTTTATGCAAAAAGGTTTACAAAGATAAATATGGATCCAAGTACTTTGGAAGAAGGAGATGAGAGCTTAGTTGAATTGGAATCAATGTACAAATCACTTGTTGTAGCTAAGAAGATTTGGAATGAAGAAAATTCTCTGTGGAAAACAATCCTTAGGAAGCTTTAAGGTGCCTCCTCCTTTGGGTGGACATATTTCACTTGTATACTATTTCATTGTTTTAGTTGCTTTCAATTTTTCTTTGTACATAATTGTATCAAATATTTTTTGGATAATTCCCTAAGGGGGAGTCAGTAAATTTCAATTGGTTTTTTGTACAACTACATCAAGTTGTAGAGCTTACATGTGTGTCACTGACACACCCTTTATCCTTGATGTCAAAGGGGGAGAAGAATTAGGTAAGAATTGGAGAAGAATTAGAATTTTTTGGTGATAAAAATGATAAAAAATGTTTTAGTTTGATGACAGTTTGAAAAGGAGAGTTCATACAAGTTTGAAGACAATTTTTATGATGTATGTTTTGAGTTTTGGAGATTCATTTTTGACACATGTTACTGTCAATGAAAAAGGGGGATATTGTTGAAAGAATGAAGATGAAACCCTTTTTGATGTGTTTTCATTGATGCCAACAATAATTATTAACAATTTGTCTAATCCAGTAAATAGAATGAAGACATCCTAATCTTGTAATTTGGTCTAGAATTGCTCATGTTATAAGATCAGCTTATGGGGTTATAGTATGTTATTCAGGACTACTAAATACACATATGATCAAGGTTTTAGTGATTTTTGTTAAACAAGCTAAAATTTACAAGTAATAGAAGTTCAACATATAGTTTTTGGCTTTATTCAGTGTAAATGGGTAAATGTAATATGGTTTGCATTCCTCTAGTGTTTGGAATATGAATTTACAATTTTGGGAGATTGTTTATAGATGTTAGTATTTTAATATAATACTAATTCACCCTTCCCTCTTAGTATTTTGGGTGTTCAACATAAATGTTCATTACTTTCACTTCACCTAGATGAGTCGTCATGACCCATATAACACCTTCAAACACTTCTTAGACTCCATGTAACACAAAACTTATGGCGCACACCTTCAACATACTCCAGTTGGATAGGAAAAAGTATAACCAAACAACACCTTCATTCTAAACCACAACCTTTTCAAAAGAAAATAGAAAACATCTTACGAAGCAACAAAAAATATCATATGATCCTCAGGAACACTCTCCACTAGCCATTTCACCACTTCATATATAGCAAAAATTTGGTGCAAGCCAACATAAATATAAACTAGCCACCAGAGAATATAGTTCTACACTCTATCACTTAAAATTTCTCTGTGGAATGACAAATGATATGAAACTCTAGATATATCACCTTCACATCATCACTGACTTAAATCTTGAATTGCACGACCATATTTGTGAACGTGAAGGGATAGAAAACTAAAATTTACACTTATGTACATCCTCACAGAAACAACACTATAAAAAAACTATCACTATAAGAACATATTTTGGATAATCCAAAACATGAAACTTGGATGACACATGCTCCCCCACATCATCAATGTATCTTCTAAACCATAGTAGCACAACATCAGCAACAAAGAAATGCACAACATCTCTAAGAGACTCTGGCAATCAAATAACCAGACTGCAATATTAACAACCAAACTATAACAAACTCCAAAATACTTATGACATCAATAACAAACAAACTTACAATTTACTTACACTTTTGACATCAATGACAACCATATTGTAACAAGGAGTTAGAGATCAAGGATACCCCATAACTCTTCCCTCAAAGTATGTAGTCAAGGATTAGTCCAAACTCACAAAATAGAAAAATAATATAATTTAAACATTGAGGATCAAAATTTTAAAATACCAAGGAAACCATGTCAAATGACATGACAAGAATCATATGGAAATAAATCCAACTTTGAAGAATAAACCAGTAAAAATGATCAAGAGTTGAGGATTGGAAGGACCCTTAACATCTTCTTGAAAGGAAGGGTGGAAATGAAACTTTATAACCACAAATCTAAAAGGATAAGGAAAAAATATCAATATTCGAGGATTGAGAGTACATCATATTCAATACCAAAAGTAACATGTGTTAAATTATGCACACATCTTTGGTTTTGAAAGATATATTGATGAGAAGAATTGAGAATTGAAGATTAGAAATACCAAGGAAATTATAGGACAAGGAAAACAAATTATGATTGGTCCAAAACTATAACTTTGAAAGAGGTAAAATAATTAACTAATGGGTGTTGAAGGTTGAGGAAAATGTATGCTAGAATGAAAAAATTGGAAAGTACAAAACTCAATAATTCTCAAAGAAAATGATCCAAGCAACATGTAGGTGACCAAGATTTGGGGAATATGAAAATAAACCATCTCTTATCATTAAACCACACTTCTCCATGACCAAGAGAAGAAAGAAAAAAGACTAGAGAACAAAGAAAAATAAAAAAAATAGGCTCCATATATTTCCAATAGAAAAATGGTGGGGGGAGTAGGTGGTGAAGTGATCCCACAATAATGGGTTACAATTTTTGGCCAAACTTGACATTAAAATCAGGATTTTTCACCAAATATTCACTTTCTTACACCTATAGCAGCTAAACAATTAAGAATTTGAAGATGAATCAAACTAGTTATTTGTTAGATATTTTGTGTAGATTATACTTATATTTAAAAAAAAAAAATTATGAATCATTTTATGTAATTTTTAATAACTTATTTTTTCTACTAATTAACATTTTTTAAAAGTGATGTTTACTTTGCATAACTTTTTTTTATAGATAAGATACAATTCTAATTTTTAAAATATAGATTTTTCACATCAATATCTAGTGCATGGATATTTTTTCATAATTTTTTGTTACATAATTTTTTTTAATTAATTTTCCAAGTCGGAATAATTATAATTTGGATAGAGGTGTACTTCAGCGGGCATAACTTTTTTCTATTCATTTGAATTAACTTGTTCTTTTTTTGTTGGAATAAGGACATCAATACCTAATGCACATATAATTTTTAGAATTTTTTTCTCTATTTTTCTATATTTTCGCATGTGTGAAACAAAAAAATTGATGTTCATTGAAAATCCTACATTCACAAGAAATAAAAAATAAATATAATAGTCAAATAAAACATATTTAAAATTATAATTTTTGGAAAGCTTATAATAAGGGCTACATGCTTACAAAACATAAATTTTAAATGTATTCATTTGATCACCCAAAATGTAAATTAAAAGTGGCTTTTTTATCAACATTTTGATAGGTGTAGAGGAGACTCAATTATAGGTATTGTTTAAATCTAACAAGGTTCTATCCAATGGAGTTTGATGTAAGGGGGTTTGATCAATGCCTTTTTAATTAAAATCATTTAAATGGAACCTTTAAAGTCTTAAATCATTGTATTTTCTAAAAATATGTGATTTTAAGCAAAAATCAGGATGTCCCAAAAAGTGTAAAGCAAATTAGAAGGTTAACCTAATATTTAACAAGGTTAAGCCATGTAACATACCTCTTATATAAAAGAGGTGATATGTTGAATGATAGGCTATAGTAAGTAGGGCTCATCAACATCTAAACTAAATCTTTCATAAGGGCAATACCAATTCTTTAAATTATTTTATAACTAAAAGAAAAAAATCAACAATGAGTTAAAATAGAAAATAATATTTAAATTTAAAACATTGCAGAAAAATAAACATTTTAAGAAAATTAAAAAAGAAAAATAATGTTACATTTAAAACATAATCCCAACATAAAATAGTTAAAAATTTTAATTATTGATTTCTTGTTGTTAAAGTAAATTTTAACTAAAAAAAATTGCTAAAATTTTATTTAACAACGAGAAGTCAACAATTATTACCCAGGACCCAAAATTAAATTGAGGTTATCAAAATGAAACCACTAATGAAAGAACTAATCAAGGCATCCAAATAATTGCGTGAAATTCCCTCAAAACCTATAGTAAAGTAAAAAGAGAAGGATGTTTTGAGGTCTGAACTCTGAAGAAAAAGTGCTATCTTAATACCGTGTATAACACACGATTGATAATTCATATATATTATAATACAACTTTGATGATTCATATGGGCATCAATATAGTTTATATCAAGTGTAGTGCCAACGCATATACTTGCTAATAAACCATGGTAAACACCCATACATTCATCCTTCTTCACTTCAGCTTTTTAATAAGAAACCCTGAGATCAAAACAAGAATACAAAGCATTTGGAACTTAACAACTTACGCAACTAAGGTAAGGACATATTAAGCCTGGATTCAAAAGATTCCAGTCCACAGGCTTTCCTCGGGTTCAATCCATGCCTCCTCAGGTTGATTCACTCCCTTCAGGAACGGCAGCCCCCCTATGGATGCTTCTTCGGGGCAGTCATTCTGCCTTGCCCCAAAATATGGGGACTCAAACAAGCCCATCTCTGATTCGATTAACTCCTCCACGCTTTGATATGATCTTGGAGATTCTAGTTGAGTCCTGCGCTCACATACCTCTTCAAGAATGCTATCCAAAGAAACTGATGATTCACAGAATATCTCATGGGTTTTGTTCCTCTCGGTCGAACTCGAGCTTATCTCTTGTGATTCATGAGACTGTAACCCACCATTATCATCATGAAAACCCACAGAGAAGCAGTTCGGAGTGGTCTTTTGAGGGTTCAATTCCAAAACCCTCTCCAAATTTTCCATATACTCATTTACTGCTTCTTCCGACACTTCAGGGCTGAGCCACTCTCTTTCCTTATCATGATTTAGAATAGGAATCACCACAGACTCTTCTTTGCAAACCTGCGAGCTATAAGATTTCCATGGATCTGATACTGATTGAACAGAAACATTCACCTTGTCCGTAGATTTGTCGGTGGTAACGGGTCGTTCAGGAAAATTGAGTTTGGCCTTTTTCCCTCTGATTTTTCGAGCTTCACAATCATAGACAATTGCAGCGTCTTCCACTGAGTTGTAAGTTCCCAGCCAAACTCTGATCCCTTTGATGGGGTCTCTGATCTCTGCAGCCCATTTTCCAGAAGGACGCCGCCTCACCCCTCTGTACACTTGATGCGCCTTCCTCTTCTTCTCCGTTGCTTTCTTCACCACACGTTCTTCTTCCTTTTTCTGGCAACGGGGATTCTCAGCATCAGGTGGCTGATGAAGGGCTTTACCAAGATGGTAATCCGAAAATTCATCGAAGTTTATCCATAAATCTCTAGGAGTAGTCTTCCGGCCATTAGTTTTGCCGGCTATAAATTCTGATATTATGCTTCCTCCACACATTTTCTCTTTGCAGACAAAATCAAGAAAACAGGCGATTGCTAGTTGATTCAACCTTGGAAACAAGGGATTATTTAAACACGCAGATTTCCACTTTCTCCGGTCATTAAAACCAAGTTAAAGCCAAGTGGAGTTAATCATTGAGGATTTATAAACTAGATTAGCTGCAACTTGTGTGGAATAATTAGCGTGTTGGTTGGGATTGGGGACCACTCTACACCTTGAATGTAACATTTATTGTCAATAAAAAAAATGTGACATATAAAGAAATTTCTTGCAACTTGCAATTTTGAATAAAATAAGCTCACATCAACATCCACTGCTGAAAACCATACACGGTAAGACCTAAAACCATGGTTCCGCCCCTTGTATTTTTTTTAAAATAGAACAATGACCGAATTCTTGAATTTTACATGAGTCAAACTTATCGTCATGACATTGGTTCTTCTGGAGAATACAGATGTATCTACCTATACTCTTGCAGAGTTGAATACGCTTTGTAATGAAGACCTTACGAACGATTGATAAAATAATCAATCACATAGATTTAAAAATAATTTCAAGTTCCGATAGATAGCCTAAATAAAAAGAAGTTAAAATTTATTTATTTATTTTTAATTGGGTTTTTAATGTTGTTGATTTAATTGTGAGGAGTGTTTGATGATTGAATCTAAAATTTTTGGTATTAGATCTTCATTGAATGTTTTATCTTTAATATATTTTGAATGTCTATTTTATTTATGGATGACTATATATCTGATTTCATCTTCAAATGTTATAATATAGTATGTTCTATTGTAATTATGGCATTTCACTTCTAGTTGTGAACTTTTGAAACCTATTTTTAAAAGCTATATACTCATGAAAGTATTTACTTTCATGTTCTAGTAGCGCTTAGAAGCAAATTAGGATGTTTCATATTAGAAGGTTGAAGTATAGATTTTTCAGACCCCAAGTTAGACCCCTTTTATAATTTGACAACATTTTTAGTCACAAAAGATATGTTGACATAATATGTCCATGCATAGTATCTAGAAATGAGCTATTGATGCAATGTTATATGTGTAATATTTGGCTATGTAAGGCCCCTAAAATCAAGAGACTAAAGACAAGTACACCAAAGCAAAAGATCAATAGATTGTAATATGCATGACCAATATACAAAATGAGAACAATAGATGGGTATATATAGGCTACACCACTAAGAGATGTAAATGTACAACCAATGTATAGTCAAATGTGTGCAAAAAATCTCCACCAAACTAGCAAAGTCTCACACAATGCAATTATAACCTACCCAAGTAAATGCCTACCTAAGAAAACTTATCTTATCTTAGGAATTAGGTGCATAATATGACATAAAATAATAAACTAAATGCAAAAATAAAATAACACACCAATCATATGCTTTATTATTGTTCTTGAATCAATATGGTTCCAAGATCTTAAAAATGAATGGATGATTTTTATATAAGCTCTAGAGTTCTAGGGCTTATTTGCAAATATGACATCCTAGGTGTTAAAAACCAAATGTGTTGGAATACATGTCAACAAACAACCACCAAATTAGAAGCAAGGTTCAACAACTTAGGATAAATAGAAAACATAGAATTCAAAGGATGTTATTGCATTAGTGATTATATCCAAGAGATAGACTCCCACTTGTGATCTATTCATGGATGAGAAAACTACTGTGAATTAGGATAGGTCCAAACCACTAGGGCTAGAAAGGCTAAAAACTAATTGATTTTCAATATTTCATTGCTTCATGTCAAAAATAATTCAAGTATCAAGATGTCATAGGAAAATTCCTAAAGTGTCTGTAAAATGGGTGTGAAAAAAATTTAATATGCACATTAATAAAGATCTTTTGCATTTTTCTAAAGTAAATAAGATAGAAATTGAAATAGAAAACATAGAAAAAAATGATATAGAAATAGGTGATGCTTCACCATTTTCTCTATATTGTTGTTAGAACTATATCATTATTTTAGTGACACCTACAAAATGCATAATTAACCATATAAATATTTCATTTCTATCATTTTTTTCATCTTTCAAGTATAAAATCTATAAAACCTATGTAAATTTTGACTTTAGATAAAATGACAGTGTTAGATAAATAAAGGGAAAATTTAACCTAAAAATAAGTGT
The DNA here is from genome assembly GCA_007258455.2 of Sequoia sempervirens. Classification (NCBI taxonomy): domain Eukaryota; kingdom Viridiplantae; phylum Streptophyta; class Pinopsida; order Cupressales; family Cupressaceae; genus Sequoia; species Sequoia sempervirens. The sequence goes on from VDFB02281492.1 coordinate 690,162,809, forward strand.
TGGAATAAGAACCATGAAGGGGCGATGTAAGAACCATGAAGATAAACCCTGAACCAAAATGTATCAAACTTGGTGCATAGTACCAATGAACCTATCTCTTTTCTACCTAAACATAGCGGTGGACTATACACCCACTTTGATTGGATACATAATATGAAATTGTAGGTCAGATTTGAGGGGAGGAGAGAGGAGGAGAGTTTGAATCAAAATATGTAAAAATTAAAGTACATGTAAAGGAAATAAAACATTTATCCCACATTCTTTTCTATATCCAAGGACAAGTTTCATTCAAAAATAAAACATTTAAGTGAAAAATTGAATAATAGTGTAAGTAAAATATTTATAATATAAGCATGAGAAATGATATCAATGTAATAAAATAAGATATTATTATGCAAGTGGTATAAGAATGGTTCCATGATACAAGATTCATGGAAAGACATGGAAAACATATTATGTAAACTATGCTCATGTGAAATAATAGTACATCATGTGGTGTGTCTTCTACAAAAAGGAGATTAAAAGATGCCACTAGTGAATAAATAATTCATAAAAAAATATAGAGGATCAAATAATTTATGAAAAATATAGAGGATCACAAGGAAGGAGGAGCACAACAAAAAATACATAAGAAAATGGCAAAATAAGTAATGAAAAAAGTGGTATAGATAAAGGAGAGGGAGAAAAACAATCATGACATTATTAAAAGGCTAAGGAAATGATTAAAAGGAAGTAAAGAATGTATTTTTGGCTAGTGTGATGAATTTTTTGAGGAGTTTAATGAATTTACATCATATCTAATCCATAGGGAGGATTTACACAAGTGAAAAGACAAATATGAAGAAAAAAAAAGAAGTCATGAAACAAAATATATTCTTATGGCCACTAGTTTCAATATACACTAGCAAAGGTGACATTATGTCATTCACACATAAAAATAACATTAGGGATTAACATAAAATGTATTTGATGAAAAACATAAACTTGAAAAATGTGTAAGTAAATTGTGAGTAGTAAAATATTACTATGATCAACTAGCATAATCCCCTTGGTCACCACCATATAAAATATCATCATCATTATAATCATGAAATACATAATGATAAAAGGATTATTATTGTAGATAATTATTTTTATGAAATCATATCGTCATGCATTATGGGTCCCCTAACAAATGTTTGTGTCAACTAATTGAATAATTTCAATTTTATACTTACAAACCCATATATGTTTTCATTATTCTTCTTTGTTTACAATATTACTTTCTTGCACTTTATATGGAATTGTAGGCTTTGATTGAATTTCTTATTTCATTCCTTATTTCTTTTCCATATGATTTTCCTAATTTTGATCAGTAATTTTAGACTTTTTTTGGGCTCAAAGTGGCATGAGTAATCCACAATGCTTGCTCCTTGCCACATATTCCTATTTGAATATTAGTATCATTAGCTTTAAATTTGAGGACATCTTACCTTTATTTTTATTTCTTTTTGATCATTTAAATATATATATGTAAATTAAAATATCATATCTTAATTGTATGAATATTTGGTTCATGTGGGTATTGATGTATCAATAATATAATTTCTAAAGTCCAAAAGAGGATAATAAGGATCTATTCAAATTGTTAAAATAATTATATCATGTAAAATCATAACACATTCATACATTAAAATAGATAGTACTACTTGATAGTGTTTTATCCATAGGTAGCCAAGAAGATGTAAGCTAAGTTAATGTGGAAGCTACTTTGTAGAAAAGTCTAGTTTGTAGCCTTATGTACCTCACTACAACTAGAATTGAAGTTATGTTCAAATGATGTGATTCTCATCTCTTGATTCATTGAAGATGCACACAAGTATTATTGGGATTTTTCCAAAAAGATAAAGTTTTGTGAATGGTACAATTGTTTTTGGATCCGTTATTCTTAAATTGGAAATGTGAACTAGTTTGATACATAGAATCAACTTGGAATAGTTTCTTAAATGATGAAAAATCATTATTTGGTTATGTTTTATTTTTTGATACTATAACTTTGTGTATTAAGAAGCATACAACCATGGATCTTCCTTTCTATATAAAGTAGGATGTATTGTTTTTGTGGTAGCAAGTTGTCAAGTTAGATAGATTAGAAGAATGTTGGAGGATCTACATTTGTTACAAGAACATCCAACTCATACCTACGACAAAAAAAATAGCACCATTCCAATGAACATGTGTCATTTGTTTAATATTAGATTGAAACTCATTGAACTTCAAAATAACTTCATTCAAGATTTGGTCCAATCTAGACAAGTGAAACTGTATTTTTATTCTACATTTGAGAAAATAGCCAATATCTTCACCAAATATAGAATCCTAATGATAGGTTTGTAGCTTTGACACAAGAGTTAGGAATCACTTGCATTGATCATCAAGGGGGAGATTGAAGGAACATGTTTATTACATGATCAATGACTTCAATTGTGTGGGCATGCATGATCAATACTTTAAATTTATATAATATATTTTTCTTTATGTTTTTATTTTTTTATTATTAGTTTGTTCAAGTTACATTTGTTATTTATTTTTCTTTTTTAATTTGTCCATGCTTTATGCATGTAATAAGAATATAGTAGTTTTCTACTATTTTTAATACTCACATAGCTAGTTTTAAATTCTTAGTTTTTAACATGTAATTTTTGTAATATATAGTATTGTATGATATATATTGTTATGAAAAAAATAATTTTAAGATGAGTAATATAGAGCTGAAAATTACTATCAATATTAAAAGAATTTTCTATGTACTTTTTTGCTCAATATTTTTTAATTCAATACAGTGTAAGAGATGTTATCAACTATTTTCATTTATTTCAAGCTATAAGCTCCTTTTATGAGCTACCGTGTATGAAATATAAAAATGCTCCACAAAATCTCCTCATCAGTTATTTCACTCCCATGTTAACGATGACTCATTACTTTCTAAATGCTTTCTAAGATCTTTGATTGCATGAAACAACTCATTTTCCTAAAAATATCACTAATTCCTTCATATTATGGCTACTATGGAGCCCCTCTACACAAAAAATCTACATATACCCTCCTTAGCTCTAAACACATTGTATTCTTAATGGTTTTATAGGAATTTATGGATGTTAAAATTCACATTCATGTGTAAATATACATCAATATGTATAATCCTACAAATGAGAGAGAAAGCTTGGAAGATAATGCATTGGATTTTAGAAGTTGACTCTTCATAGGATCCTTAAGAAATTTACTTCAAAATTTACATAGAAAGATAGGAAAAGACTAAAATTAAATTGAATCTAGAAGGTGAATCACCAAATTAATCTCTCTTATTTGTATATGACTAAATTACACAAGATTTAGGTCCCCCCCTCAAACTCAATTGACTTAAGATTAACGTTTATGGCTCAACCAAAGGTAATTTGACCCAGGGGGTGCGGGTGGTGTCTATAGAGATCATAATGGGAAAATGATTTTGGCTTATGTGGTGAATCTTGGCATTCACTCCAACTTTATAGAGGTGGTGGCGATGTCCTATGATATTTGGATAGATACAAATGTTGGATTCTCCATCTCATCCATTGAAGGTGACTCTAGAAACACCATTCTTTTGCTAACTAGGATGGTTAAAACTTGTTGGTCCCCCATGACCCCATCATATCAACACAAAATCTAATGATTACTCTTGGGAATAGTATATCTACTTATGTGTATAGAAATGGAAACAAAGTGGTAGATGTGCTAGCTATCCTTGGCACTTTTACTCCAACTTTGGTTATTTGGGATAATATCTCTCATATCCTTGGGCATATGTGTGACTTAATTAATAATGATGTCAAAATACTACAGAAATAAGATTGAGATGGATTTCTTTCCAACTCTCTTCATCATCTACCATGGCTTAGAATTATGGAAAATTACCCTCTTTGGGAATTCCTTTCATGAGCCTTTCTATTCCTAGCTTAAATATTATTTTTGACATTTCTATAGAACTCATTCTCTTGCTCTATTGCCTATGAATTTATTCATGGGGGGCAAGTTGGTCCAAGATGAACCCGCCTCCTATGAGGTATGGAAGCAAGATAGGGAGGTTTGGGCTATTATCCAACAAGGTAAATTGGCCTTGTATGTGGAGGGTATGAAGGGGCATGACCCCAAGTTGTCTATTGAGTTTGCTAACTTTTTGAATGAGGGCACAATTACCTTTAGATGGTGCTCCTTCCTTGTGAATGTTGAGTTGATTGCTGAGGTCATGGGGCTTTTGTTGGATAGTGTTTGTATCCCTCTAAAGTCTAAGGGGCAATGTGAGAAAGATATGGATAGGCTTCTAAAGGAGGGTGAAAAGGTTAATAGGTTGCAAAATAGTTTCAATAAGGTTGACCTCCTCGAGGTGTGGAGTAAAATTGCAGAGGTTCTTATGAGGTATGCCACATTAGAGGGTCATTTTCGTCATTTTCATGCCCATCTCTTTCCTATCTTAAACCATTTTTTCTATAATTTCAAGATGAACTTCACTTTCTTGGTCTTTTCTTCTCTTGAATAGTCCATTAAGAATGTCTAGTCGAAAAGTAAAAATATCCTCATTCACCAATGATTAATTTTTCTCCTTTTTCAATATCAAGGTACTCTTTTCCACTTCCTGACCACTATCAAGAGGAAAACTTCAATCATTCACAATCCTATTGATCCCTTTGAGGGCCCCATTTCCACTTGTGCTCTAAATGAAACCCCACCCACCTCTCATAGAATCACTAGGGCTCAGGGAAAAGCCCCTATCAACAAGAAAACCACCCTCAACTCCAAAAATGTGTTTGTTTCCCCAAACCCACCCCTATTTCTAACTTTTTCTTTGATAATTCATCTAACTTGGATGATGATTCCTAGTAACCTACCATTGGAAACTCTCTCGTGCACTCCCATGTTCATGATTCATGATGAGGTGTCTAATGTTTCCAAAAACCCTTCTATCATGAACCTTTCTAGCTCCCAATAATCCCCTAAACTCTACATTAATCTAGAAGGGACATGTACTCAACCCAATCTGGGTAATAAAATTTGTGCCTCTTGTGTTCCCTTTCAAAAAAGAATGGATGAAATTTTGGAGACTATCAATGCATAGAAGGATATTCTAAAGTGGCTTCTAGATCAACTTATTACTACGAAGGAAAAAAAATTGGTGCTGAAAAACAAGGTGCTTTACCAGTAGACTTTGTGGTTGGGAAAGGTCAAGGATGGTGGGTGTAGGGATACGATTTCCTCCCTCGCCATGTCATTTGACAAATGGGCTAATTGGGACAAGGAGGTGAATGAGCTCAGTGCTCTAGTAGGTACAAAGGAGGACAACATGAAATTCCAGGAGGAAATTGCAACTATTCACAACAACCAAGACAAAAAATGAAATGCCTCCAAGAGATTATTGACTACAACAAGGAAATTGTGAAGAATATTGTCATTACCATCTAGGTCTTTAAATAAGAACTCAGGAACAAAAATGGAAAAAGGGTGCCTGAGGGTTGTCATGAGGACAATCATTCACAGGAAAAAGGTAAGATGGTGGGAAGTTCAACTCAACCCACTACCAAGGAGACCCAAACTACTTAGAAGGGACCCCTTTTCATTCAATGAGAAACTCAACTTCTTAGCTAAGGAGTGGTAGTCTATTAGTGGTATCAAGCTTCTGGGAGACCAATAGCTATATTGGTCCCCTATTGGTTTTGTTCTGTGTGGTATTTTTGTTTCTCTTGATTGTTGATTAGTTGTTGTTTCTTTTGTTTTTTTCTTCTTGGGTGTTACAATTCTTGTGAGGCCCTTGTTTGGCCTCTATTATAGTTTTGCAATGGATACGTGCCCTTCCTATTTCAATCTAATCAAAATTTACACAAGATTTATAATTGCAAAAAAGATAAACAAAAATACAATAATGAAAAGAAAAATTCATATAATTATTAATGTGAAAGAGGTTTGATAGTTTTATATTCTTAAAAGTAAAACTAAATATATAAGAATAAAAAAGTCAAAATGAATTTACTAATAAAACCAGATAAAGAACAATCAAAAATAACATTTTATTTCATTTTAAAAGAAAAATCTTACAAGAAAGGAATCTCTTTCCATGCAAAAATCTTGTTTTCGCAACATTGTGAACATTTCTTTAGTTGGCTATAATCTTCTCTCTCTTAACCTTTGGATGCAAAAATAACTCTCTTTCCTGCATGGCAACCACTTTCCTCTTTTTCTGTTTTATTCTCAATGTCGCTGATTATTATGAACTCCTTTATACCTTAAATCAGAGGCCCACTTATTTTCCTCTGCCATTCTCCTATGTCTAAATATGTTAACTTTCAAAATGATAAAAATGAAATCATTTCGAAACTCAGTGGAGCTATGGCCCACCATTTGCCATATCTACTAAAATGGATCAAGTGTTGTCGGAGCTCGCCAAAGCTTTATTTCTGGAGGCTGCACATCTTTTTTGAATGGTGCGCCATAGCTCACTGAGGCTGCCTAATGAGGCTGCCTAATGATTTACTTGACCTTTCTGATGGTGAGTTGATCTTTGCCGCGGACCCACTGCACTGGATGAATATTTTCAAAATTGGAGAGCGTGGAAATGGCACTACAACTTCCTTTCTGTATTTCTGCTGAATAGTTTAGTAGTAAAGGGTGAATGGTTTCTCCTGTATTTCCACATTAAATACACCTAGAAGTTCCTTCAATCCCAATCCCCTTCAATCTTTCTCTTGCGATGATCCATTTATGTATGGCTGTCCATGTAAACACCCCTGCCCTAAGGCAAAGGTGGTTCCGACTTAAGTCTACTAGCCAATAGCTATTATTTTCCATATGCTTAAGGATCCTATATCATTGTTTGGCCAAATAACCCTTGGATATTTAGCACCAACCCATACAACCCGATCTTCTTTCCATGAGATAAAAGACTTCCAGTTTCTTAAGTTTTGCTTTTAAGTTTACTTTATGAGGTTCTAAAAGCTCAATGTTTTCCAAATCTTTCTATTCCCAATCTTCCCTAATTGACTTTTGGACTAATTTCTTATAATTGCTACTTTGTCTCTCTATATACAATTTAGAGTTTCTTTACAACCTCCTAGATCTAGAATATGTATTGGTGGAGGGTACCCATTTCATGAGTATCTAGAAAATGGTTAGCTTTCCTATCGTTAATCACTTAAGTAAGATGTTAAATGATTTGAGATCTACATTATAAAATAAAAATTGGAACATGAAATTCATCTAGAGAACTGGTAGTCACTAAGATTCTTGAAGCCTTCTCTAAATTTGAATAATTTTCATTATGTTTTTTTATTATATGAATACAAAAGATTTACTGACATTTCTAAGCATTAGTTTATTAAAAGAAAAGAAAATAATATTGTTATTATTTACAACACAAAAATTACCAATAAGAGGTGATAGCATGACTTTTTATCTTTTTCTTTTAGTCTTTCCTCTATGATACCTTCACTTTCTCTCACATTTAATGTTTTCTTTCTTAATCCTTTTACATTTCTACAATAAATTATTCTAATAGAAGGATCAAATTATGGAAAGGGGAAGATTATTCTTTTATATGTTACTTGGGTTAAACAATTTATGAATTAGAAAAAAATTTAACGAATAAATCTAGGCACTGTTGGAGTTAATAGGATGTTTAGTAGGGAAGATATTTAGATTTATGTTCGATTGAAGTAGAATGATAAGCATGTGACTCATTGTTGAACACTTTATCTACATATAATAGATTAGTGAATAACTTGAAACCTAGGCAATTTATGGATGTTAATGTTCATTTAAATTAAATAATTATATTGTATAAGATAGAAAAAGATATAGAATATTGATTTTTTTTTCTAAATAATAATATTAAGAACCAAAACTAACTAAAGTGGAAAGTCACACACATACAAGGTGTATAACATTCTATTGGATAACAAAGACTTCTCTTATAATTATGTTTTTAAGCTAAACTAGATTTTGGTCAATCGATTTCTAAGTTACATATTATGAAAATTTCTTGCTTAACTTGAAGTTTCAAAATTTCTTTTACTATAATAAAATATAATTATATATTAAGACATCTAAGAATTTATGTTAAAAATTATGTACATAATAAAAAGGGTGTCGATATTCTTTGTAATTCAAATGAGATAATTTTATACAATGAATTACAATAATATCCATTTACATTAATATAATTTGCATAATAATCATTCCTGACATAGTGCAATGGGCGAGACATGATATTGTTGTTGTATCCACCAAAGTTCAAGCTTTTATTGGGCCATAATGATCCCAAGCATTGTGCCCTCATTAATCCATTATGCTCACAAGTTTGAACCTTCACATTGAAGCTAATGATGTTCAAGCTATTGACTTTATGAATCTAACCCTTGCTAGACTAGTGTGCTCATGGGTTGTGTGTCCCTCCTAGACTACTAATCTCATAGGTTTGAAGTATACATGTTAATATAGTACACCAAGAGTGAGAACACCCAATTTACATCTCACCTGACTTGAATTAAACTAAAAAATCTTGTATTTTCAATAAACATAATGATTTAGAAACACCTAAAAAAATATTAATTAACCATATTTAATAAAATTAAAATATTTTAAAATTCATACAAACTAAACATATTTATCAATTGAATTATAAAAAATAAAATTATTTATTTATTTTAAAAAATAATTAGAATAAAAAATCCTTAAAAGTCTTCTAACCTTTCATTTCAACTATTGATAATTGATATATAGGTAGCATATAACATTAGCAAATATAATTTACATCAAATGTAATAACCTAAGACATGAATCATTGTGAAGCAGGGTAAACATCCAATTCCATACATCCATCCTTATCCCTAGAATCAAAAGAAAACTACAACCAATTTGGAAGTCACTGAAACGCTATGATGGCATCATGAGAAAACTGAGGAATAGATAAACCGTGGGTTCAAAAACCATCATTCCAAAGGCTTACCTCATTTCCAATCCACGTCTCGTAAGGTTGATTCTCCCTCTTGAGCAATGACATCGCCCTTAAGCTGGTCTCTGGAAATTCATTCTGCCTTCGGCACGAACATGAGGACTCATACAAACCCATCTAGCACTTGAATAACGCTTCCATGCTTTCAAATGCGTTGGGAGATTCCAGTTGAGTTCTGTGATCGCATACCTCTTCAAAAAAGATATCCAAAAGAGACTGCTCACTCGCGCAGTAACAACTCACGGGTTTTCTTCCTGTTAATCGAACTCCATCACATGATTTGTGATTCACGAGGATATAACACACCATTGTTGAAATCAGCACCGACTGAGAAGCAATGCCCAGTCGTCGCATGAGGATTTGCCCACTCCAAATGTTCCATATTGTGTTTCTTACACCGAATGCAACTATGATATTCGATTGTATTTGACATGGATTGAAGAGAAACATTCACCTCGTTAGTAGAGTTATCAGTGGTATTAACGTGCAGGAGATGTGAGCTTGGCTTTTTATCCTCTGATCTTTTGAGCTTCATGGTCATACACCATCGCAGCCTCCTTCGGTGAGTTTAAGTTCCCAGCCAAAGTCTGATTCCTTTGATGGGCCATTTGCTGAAGGGACGCTGCCTCAGCGCTCTCTTCATATGATTTGCCTTCTTCTTCTTCTCCTTTGCTTTCTTCACCACACTTTTCTCGTTCCCTTTATGGCAGTCTGGAACTGGGGCATCGGGTAGTTAGTAAGAGCTTTACCAAGATGGTACTCTGAAAAGATTTCAAAGCTTATGCGTAAGTCTCTTGTAGAAAACAAAGGGTATAAATGCTGATATGTCGGTTCTTCCACGCATTTTCTCTTTCTAGATAAAATCAAGCAAACAATGGATTTCTAGCGGTTTCAACCTAGAAAACAAGGGGTCATTTAAGCCTGCAGATTTCCATTCTTCCCCGGGTTTCAAAAGTAAAGTCAAAGCTAGCAGATCAAATAATTGATGGATTTTAAAACTACGTTATTACCAACTTGTACGAAACATTTAGACATTGGATTGGGAATCTGGAACATTCTACACCACCTATGTATTTATATTTGTTGTCAACAAAATATTTGGATATCTGAAGCAATATCTCTAACTTAAGAGATTCAGTTCAGATCATCCTCCACTTGCGGAAAACTAGTGGCGTTGAGACTCAAACCATGGATCCGCACCTTGTTTATATTGTAGAACAATGGGCAACTTACAAGCTTATCCAAACAATTATGTTTCTTGTCCTTGAACAAGTAACGTATCTATAATCTATACCCTTCGTTTTAAGTGTGCTTCATAAGCGTTAAAATATAATTTTAGCATGTTTTTTGGGGCATGGTGGGGAGGGTGGAACAAAAAACCACATCGACAATGTAGAAGCGCACACAAAAGAAGAAAACGGATTGGAAAAGGGAAATTGTTTTGAGTTTGTTGATTTGGAAAGAAATACGAACGATAAGTTGTATAAACTTATATTATATTTTTATTTGAACATTAATAACTAATGATGTTTTTATTTGTTATCAAAATAGTAGAATTCTTAATGACTTGTTGGTGAAGTTGAATGGTTCCAAATGATTTTATCAATTATCAAGTTTTGGTGAGTTTATAGTCCTAATTTTGTAAGAGATGAGGTGGGGATTGTGTCCTAGACAACTTTGGTGGAATAGATACCTTCAAACCTTGACTCTTAGTCAAAGAAGTTCTAGTTAAAGACTTGTATTCTTGTATCAGTAATAAAATGATCTTGTGAATAATATAAAATCCTCCATTTAAAAAATAACAATCATAATATACTATTATAAAAGATTTAGTAGACATTGAATATTACAAACTAAATTATAAATGTCAAATGAACTCTAATATAAAATTTGAATACTATATTCATTCAACTCATTTATTAAAAGAATCTATTTCTAAATCTTTTTGTTTTAAATTAAAATTTTCTCTTAATTTTGGAATGATGATAAGACTCAATTCTAAGCATAATGAATCTTGAAAATAATCAATGAAAAAAGTATGAATTGTTGTGAATGTAGTTGTAAAAGATATGAAAATATTCTAAGAAAATCCTTTATAATATGCTAAGAATTTGATAGAATTTGTGAATACAATTGAAACCCTAACAAAACTCTCTAAAATCAATTTGAAATTTGAGATATAAGAATGTAGAAAAAACTTTGCGCTAATGGTAAAATAATTGCATAGATAATAAAATGAAAATAGATACCAATTTTTTTTTATTGAGAGAATTCAACTTATTAATCATGTATTAAACACACATTATCCTTAGTTTCTAACACGTTGACTCATGAGATTAGATATCATAAGAAAACTTGTATTCACACATTAACTAATATCAACAATATTAGAAGATAAAACATGATTTACTATCAAAGAGCCAAATTATTATTTATGCTAGTAATGTAGAACTTTTTTCTCTATTTCACAAGGGTCATAACCATTAAAGAATCTATGGGTCAATAATTATTACATCAAACAATCAATAGCACATGAAGGATCTAATGATATTATCCTTTAATTTTGCATCCCAAATGTCACATACTTATAATGTAAATAAATTACACATCTACCAAATCTACATTGGCTCAAAGGTTAATGAAGCCACTATTGGTTAGAATAATATTAGTCAATGATGCATAAAATTTCAAGCCAATAGCCTTTTTAACTATATGGAATTAGTAAGAAATTCTAATGTGTACACTCTCTTTCCAACACAATGTTACATCAATGATGTATTAAATGGGCCTATCAACCATCAAAATGATATACTTGTAGAGGAACTAAATAATATCTACAAATTAATGTAGGATAAATAAAATTTATATATATCAAAAGTTAAGTCTAATAATTATAATTAAATATGTAGATAAAAAATTATTAAGCATGCACTAAATTGAAATGAGAAGGTTGTGGACATAATTGATTGTACACTACAATTGTAGACCAAAAAATAAATTCTAAGAATAACCTTTGATCAAAATATTGAGAGAATTAAATTCTACTAAAATGAGAGCATTCAAAAGAAATATAATAGAAATCATTTCCTATAAAATCTAGGCCTCATCCAAAATATCTGATCTTATTTGATGGTTATAATCCTATCTAGAGATCAAATTTATTCTTCATATCTAAAAGAATACATTCCCTCATTTTTATTTGATATAAGGATTATGAATATGGTTTTAAGAAGAAATGAATACCTTACTATTCTAGGTTATGAAATAGTGCTAACTTCTTCTAGTACCTTGGTTATTAAGCCCTAATACTAAATGATATAAAGTAAAACTAATCATTACGAGAGTTATGAATATGATTTCCTCTTCATGAGGGTGATATGTAGAATGACATAGGGATGATTTTGTTAAGTACACATAATAGAAAGATGAACTAAAGGCCTTTTAAGATCCCCATAGGAGAGTAAAAACATGTACACAAGCTAGTATATTCTAGAAGGATTATTTTAAGAATATGCATGTGTACAATTTTGTTAAATTTAGAAGTACCCCTTAATAATATAAATGAATGTCCATAGTGGTGTTAAAGAAGAGGGAATAGTGTTAGGGTATACACTTTTACGCACTAAATTTATACTCATTGTTGTATGTGTCAAAATTTATGTGCCAAAGTAAAAATAAATAAAAAATGAAATAAAAATCAACCTAGAATGGATATAAGAAAATATGCATGGGTAAAAATGTAGATCTTCTCAATATCTTTCCAACACCACAAGAATCATGAAAATTGGAGATCATGACAAAAAATTATGAGCTTGGGAGCTATAAAACAATATCTAATTTCAACTAGTAATAAATACTGCAAAACAACAAAAGCATGAAAAATAACCCACACCATTGTAAAACTCAAAGTGCTAGCTTTCTAATGATATATTTTTTGAAAAAAATCTCCTCTAGATTGCAAGTTATGGAAAAATAAAAATAAACCCTAAAAGAGGGCACATTTAGACTAACAAGATGTAAAATTTTAGCCCTCAGTTGCATAATATGACTGCCTAGTGCAAAATAGGTTTTAAAAAATAATTTAGACCCCACCACCAGTGCTAGTAGCTATCCACCCTAGATGCTAAGCCCTCTAGCAGGTCACTCGCTAGGGATTTTAACCCCTCGACCAGGGTTGTAACCTAGGGCTTAAACTTTATTGGTTAGGTATTATTTAAAATAATTCTTTTATATTAAAAAATGCTAACATTAAATACACCTATGAAAAATGTACCAACAATGATTTGACTATAGAAGAAAAAGTACATAGATGACCAAGTGACACAAGTGCATGACAAGGAATCCACATAATATGATGTTTTTGCATTGATAGAACCATGGATTTGTAGACTTGCAACTCTGATGATGTCTTATGGCCTAATTTTTTTTATCTCATCCTCTAATTGAAAGTCTTAGATTTTCATAATTTGATAGCTGATTCTTAGGTTATCAAGCATTCTATATGGATTGGTGAGGTTGGTTTTTTCCCAAACTACTCTAAAAATTTAGCTACCCTCTAGATCTAGCAACTAAACCCCTTCCATCAAACTCTTGTAGATATTAACAAAATTGTCAAATTTTGATGAAATGAAAGCCAATCATGACTTTCTCTAATGTCCTAGGTTCAATCTAGTGATGTTCTCAAGACCCCAACTTATGCCCAAAAAAATTTCATGCCATGATTGGTCCCTTAGATTTGGGAAGGAAATATGTAACCTTGAAGCATTGATACCATGTAGGAGTTTATGGTGATATCCTCAACACCCCAATATCACCTGCAAGATAAAATAATCTTCCACAAGAGATATGACATAAATATCATGCTATGATTAAGGATACAAGAATGCTAAAATGATAGACAAAATGAATATGAAAATGCACATATGAACCTTGTTTATATAGGAAAGGTAACAGAAATTATTAGACAAGATCATGACAAGTGTCTTAATCCTATCATGAGACAACTAAGTCATAAAAACCCAGGACACAAAAATAAAATAAATGCCAACTAGATAAGATAAGTGACAACTAATGCTTAACTAGAAGGATTCCTTCATAGGACCTAAGTGGACTTAACAATGTAAATAGCACCTATATAGGTAAACCACATATTTACACCAACAAGGTCACCTTAGAGATATAAATGTTCAATGGAATGGGATTTGATATTTAAAAGAAATTAATGGAAGATATCTTGGAATAAAAGAACCAATTAATTTCCCTTAGAAGTGAGAAGAAAATAAATAGTTTATAAAATGAAGATTGGGAAAAAGTTAATAAAAATAATATGCCATTGTATGGTTGATTTTATCTAATTTAATTTTATTGAAAGTATCTAAAGAATATACTACATATAAATTATAAAATATAATATGAGAGATATATCAAACATATTATCTCATCAATAACATATTTTTGAAGAGAAAATTGTAATCTCTTGAAATGAATGATGGGGACATACTTGTAAAATATTTAAATAATTTTAATTTATTTTGAGTTAGCTATATTTTTCTAATCAAGATAAAAAAATTTGATACATGTATTTTATTTTTAAATTAATTACCTAAACTTTGGGATAATATAAGCTATTAGTGGTTATTTTTTAGATGATCCAAGTTAATATTCCAATGCTACCACCTTATTTAGGGAGGATATAAGGAAAAAGTATTCTAGTGTGTTTGATGGAAGATTTTATGTAGGCAAGATCTAAGGAGAGAGAAAGGAAAAGTGGAAATGTCGTAAGGTTAATTCTAAGCATATATATAAGTCCAAGTGAAGGTCTAAGACACCTACTATGTATAGTTTGAGCTATTATAAGTATTGTAAATTAATATTAGAATAAGAATTAACTCAATATTTAGTCCTTTATAGATAAATCCTATGGTGATTGAAGCTATTATTACTTTAATTATTTCCTCTAACATGGATTAAAAATAAAATAAGTTGACATATTTAGGTACATCGTACCACATGAATCCTCATAAGGAGTCGTTTATAGGATATACAACTTATTATGATGTGAATTTTTTTTATTAAGGATAACAACACAAACTAATATGGGATGAGGAGAGGTAAAATATTTTTTAGTGGTTGAATGGTTGAATCCCTTATGGATAGATTAAATATCATTTTTCAAGTGAGGAAATTTATTTCTCAATCTAAAATTAATTATTCAAGGGTGTGTGTTACTTTTGGAAAGAGTAGTTGTTTGATAAGTAGTGTGATTTATTTGTTGTCTAGGGGAACTCAATGTGACACCTTATAAAGGTTGGATGCATCTATTTTTGTAAATATATGAATGAATATAGTAATTTTATTTCTTGTAAACTATGACACTAAAGCATGGATCACTTTAGTGACAAATTTCTCAAAATCCAATTTGATAAAAATAAAATTTACTATTTATCTAGTTATTCTACTAAATTTTATTTCTATGAACATTATGTGTATGGTAAAATACAAAATTTTACTTACAAATGTATTACTACAAATAAATAATATTTTTCGATATTCATATTGATGTGTTTGGTTTTGTGAATATGCCTTCTATAATGTCTTATTTTCAACTAATTTTTTTTATGGACCAAAGTCTTGTTTCCCATTTCTATTGTCTCCCTTACTCTAGTTCCATATATGTTTTATTTCTCTTCTTCCTTCTTGTTCCCAATATGTTTAAAAATTTCTATGTGTGTAAGTTATTAGTATTTTAAAGTTATCATTTCTCACACACAATGCCTCACTATTCCTCCTTGTTCCTTTATCCCTATAATGATATCAAAATTATTCATCTCAACATACCTTTCAACTATTCCTTACATTTATCAATTTCTCATTGTTGGGATTTCTAAGTTCTGCTTGCTAATATCCCTTTTCTCTAACCTCCAAATATACTCATTTTTTTTTAATTTCAAAAATTTACCTATTGGAATTCCTTTAAAAAAATACTAAATCCCAACTAATTACACAAATATTACCCTTTCATATTAAAATATTAACCTTAATATTACTTGAGTACCTTTCCCACAATAAATTTAACTCTAAAAAAATTACACTATGTTACCTCATTAGGATCACAAGTTCATATATCTCTTTATTTGGGCACATATTACACTACATTCCCAAATTTCTACCCTATCTCATGGAATGAGTCATGAGGTACATCCTTGGTGCTTGAGCCCTAATTTTCTTATTCCCACCAACATATGGAAATCACCTATCCAAACTTGAATTTTCTTGTTACAACATTATTGTGTTCTTTGTATCCTTGTAAAAAAATCGAGTTATCCTTTCCAACATACCTATTAGAAATAAATGTGGGAGATGGTAGATTGGATTTTTGTCCCAAATTATTCTCTATAATTTGTATTTATACCCTAGACTTAAGAAAGATGGATTAGAGATTCGAGAAAAATATGGAAAAAGTAACTTAGAAGAATAGTAGATAAACATAATTTAAGGAGCATTCATAGTGTTTAATACATTAAGAAACTTTATATAAATTCCATACTTTCAATATTCCATCATAGATAATATCTGGGTATGTGCAAGATCATGATGGGCCAAAAAGTTGCAATATGATGGGTATGTGTAGGGTATGTGGCTAATGATTTTTTTTAACCCAAAATTGATGAAATGAAAAAGGTTTTTAAAGGAGATTCTTAGTTTTGCACCAATATAAATTACTATTTATTTTGAATTTAATAAATAATTATTATTCATTTTCTATTTGAATTATGACTAAAGTCCTAATTGATAGGTTGATTGAAAAACATCTATAGCTTTCAAACAATATCACATTATTTGAATAAAAAACATGCATCATATTCTATGCTTCACATACTATAGGATTAAAAAAAAAAAATGAATTTCATAAAGTTTTCACCAAGTTAAGATGGTTAGACATACAAGTTTTTTATATTTTTTAAAATTTGTAATAAAAAAATAATATTTAATTATTTACTTGGAAAAATAAAATAAAAATATGCATCACATTGGGACATGAGTCCTCTAATTTTATCTAAAATATTATAAAAAAATATTATCATTTTACTATGGTTAGGGTGGTCAGACAGACACCCACTTCTTATTTTTTAATTGAAGTATCCGCATTGAAATTTCAAAAATTTCACCAAATAGATTTTTTTTTTTAAATAAGCCTAGTAGTTTAGAAACTATATTCAATTTTCTACAAATTCTATTCTTACATATTTTTGAAATAATATAGATAACTTATTCAAATTTTTATGTCAAGTTGCCTAACTCTGATTTTTCTGAATTTTTTGCCACTTAAGGGCATGATGATCTTGCGCATACCCATACTCTATATATTTATATTATATATAATCATTCTTATATTCTTCTCATCACTTCTTATTTCTATCTTCTATCTCTTATTCATAGTCCTTCAATTACATTGTATCATATTTTACACATATAAGTTCATAATGAGATGTGTACTTTACAATCTACCCTAATTCTTGAAGTTGAAATTTTATCCAAGAGATCCACAACCCTCTTGTGACCTAGTTTATAGTAGGATTTGTTTCTTTATTCTATACTATGTCATTTTACCTACTAAAATTATCCCCCACTTTTAAAAATATGGCTTGGCCTCAAGTCATTTGTTTGTTTTGATTAGATTTAAACGAGAAAGGATTTTACCCATTACAAAGCAACCATAGAAGAAAAATGAGGCACTCAGAAGAAGTGAAACACCAAGAAAGAAAGAAAGAAAGAAAAAAAACTAACCAACCAACAAGAGAAACAAAAACAAAACACTGAACAAAACAAGTAGGGGGTTGAAATTGCTACTGGTCTCCTAGAAGCTTGATACCACTAATTTTCTTCCACTCCTTAGCTAGGAAGTGGAGTTTCTCATAAAATGATAAGGGTCCATTCTAAATAGGCCAGGTCTCCTCAGTAGTTTCCTCAGCTAAACTTCTCACCATCTTGCCTTTTTTCAATGCATTATAGTCATTAAGACCACCCTCAACTACACTTTTTCCATGATTGTTCTAGAGTTCTTGTTGAAAGACCTAGATGGTAACGACAGGGTCATCCCACAATAATGGGTTACACTTTTTGGCCAAACTTGACATTGAAATCAACATTTTCAGAAAAAACTTCACTTTTTGACACTTATAGTAGGTAAACTATTAGGAATTTGAAAATGATGTAAACTAGTGATTTGTGAGATTTTGTCTATAGATTTTAAATATATATATTTTTTTAAAAAATTGGAATTAAATTGTTTTTTTTTTTGTCTCCTTTGATAACTAGTTTTTAATAGTAAACAACATTTTTTAAAAGTGATGTGTACTTCGACACGCATAACTTTTTTTCTACAAAGGATAAAATTTTGATTCTTTTTAATTTAGGTTGCTAACACTGGTATCTATTGGTTTCATTTTGTTTCATAACGTTTTGTTGAATTTTTTTTTTTAATTAAGTTTTGAAGTCAAAACATTTACAATTTAGACATAGGTGCACTTTGGCACGCATAAATTTTTGGTATGTATTGAAATTCAATTTTTTTTGTTAGAAAAAGGACATCAATACCTAGAGGATATATATTTTCAAATTTTTTTCCTCAAATTTACTATTTTTCCAATGATTTTTCATTGAACATGAGGTTCGGTGAAAAACCTATGTACAGTAAAACTAAAAAATAAAATATAAAATAAAAACAAAATATATTAAATTTATAGTTGTTGGAAAGCACATTTCAATCACTACAATCATCCAACTTGGTTTATCAATTTTACTCCATTTGCACCTCCTTCCGAAGCTTCGATAGTCAAAAAAATGCATAAATTTTGAAATGGTGGAGGGGAAGGTGAAAAAAGGGGGTTCATTCAAACCCCCCTTATATGGTGCAAAAGAGGGTTCATTAGAAGGGAGGGTGGTTCATTAGAAGGGGGGAGGGTTCATTAGAAGGGGGGATTCATTATAAGGGGGGTGGTTCATTCGAACCCCCTTCATTAGAAGGGGTAAACCATTTTAAATTTTTTTATGAGAATTTCTAATTTTTCTTTGTTCGAAAAATTGTAACCCACTATTATGGGTTTACCTGACAATATCTTTTAGAGTCTCCTTACTATAATCAATAATCTCTTGGAGACATTGCATTATTTTATATTGGTTGTTTTGAATAGTGGAAATTTCATTTTGTTCTCCTCCGTACCCACTAGAGCTCTAAGTGGTGCAGGAGCACCTACCAAGGTGCCAAAATACAAGCATATTTTGAAGTCTTGTTTTAAAAATCATTTCATTTTGTTGTGTAAGGTATTTAACACTATTTATATTGTGTTTGAGGACCTTTTTGGTTCATAGGTAAAATTTGAATAAGTGGGAATCCTTTTTGGTGGTTGATTCCTAAGTTTTTGTAAAATTGCAAAACACACTGTGTTTTACAACTTGATGTTTTTGGCCATTCTAGGCTTGAAGGTGAAGACCTAACCGTTCCCAATGGTTGGTAAAAGAGATATCTCAACTTTTTGAAAGGATGAGAAGCTTTGTATGTTGGCAGCTTAGGAGAACAATAAAAGAAAACAATGATTTTTGTTGAAAAAGTCTGATTTTTTTGTTCTTGTGTGTTATAGCTGCAGGAAATGAATTAAGTAAAGTTTTTTGTTGTGTTGTATAGCATGTAGTGAAACCTTTCAAGAAATTTCTTGTGGAATTTTAATTATTTTCTCCATCATTTTTATCTTTTTGTAAATACTGTGTTATTTTCTGGTTTGCTGTTTTGTCTAGTAAAGATCAGAAAAATGGGGTTTTAGCTTGTTTCCTGCCTGTACCAGGAAGTATGGAAGTAGTGGAAACCAAGATAGACTCCACCCTTGTAAATAATGTAAATATAAGTGTCTTTGTGAGTACTGGAAGCATGGTTATAATCTTTTCCTAGGCGAGCTTATGATGCCCAGTTTGGAAAAGGTGGTTGGAAATCAAACCTAATGTTGTAGGGGTGTTGTGTCTTCATGAAACAAATGTGTGCAGCAATTGTAGGGACCTTCACAATGGTGGTCAAGAAGGCAGAGCCTTTGGTCTTTTGGAGGTTGGAACAAGCTGAACAGTCCAAGAAAAAAGCAAAGAAAACCCTAGTTCTTGCAAGAACAGGGTACACCATATGTACAGATAGAAAATAGCCCAAGACCTTGAAAATATGTTAGTGCTCCAAATTTGAGCAAGGGTGACAGAAGCAAGTTTGTCCTGATAAGGTGAAGGAGAGGAGTGATAAGCATTTTTCTTGTGTGAGGAGGCCTAATCCTAGTAGCCCTCCTAAAACCCTAACCTAGGGTATGGTGGCAACGATAGAAGAAAGGAGAGTTGAGCTTGGACAAGGACCATTCCTAGACTATTTTGAAGCCAAGAAAACCTATGCATACCCCTACAATGTTGTTAGGAGGATTTAGAGGTTGTCTAGTCTTTAAAGGGATTAAGGGCTAGATGGAGAAAGAGAGGAAAAACATCAAGAACGGCTTGGTAGCAGCAAACTGAAATTGATAGCAGGGTTGGCAAGTGACTAGGGGTGCCTAAATACCTTTAGGACCTATAGGTTGATTGGTGGAGTGAAACACCAAGGGTTTATCTATTGGAGACCCAAAGCATTGAGATTGTGATTATCTCAAATCCAACACTGTCCCTATCAAATTGGTATCAGAGCAGTGAAATATTTGGGAAAGAAATCTTGCATGTCAGACATTGAGTCAAGTGATTTTTCCACCATGGTGACTAATGCAGAACTAGCAAAGATGGTTGAAGAACAAGAAGAAGACAACAAGCAGTTGAGGGAAAGAATAGCTCAACTTGAAGCAACAATAAGAAGTGCACAGTTTGAGGGAAGAATTCCAAAAGAAGAAGAGGTTGCAGAGGAAGACAAGACCCTGAACCTGACCCTGTTTTGAAGGAGGAGCCTTTCTTGAAGGCATTAAAAGATTTGAGTGCAAAATCACTTGAAGGCATACCACTTTTTAGTGGAAAGATGGAACCTGACCTAGTCATGGACTGGATAGAAGGAATGGAGAATCACTTTGAGTGTGATGGAGTCACAGAAGCACAGAAGGTGAAGGTGGAAAAATCAAGGTTGAGAGGATCAGCCTTGACATGGTGGAAATTTGTTCAGACTGAAAGGGAGAAAGAAGGAAAGCATCCCATATCAACCTGGAAAGGAATGGTTGCTAAAGTGAAAGAAGCCTACATGCCAGATGATTATGAGATCCAATTGCACAAGAAGAGGCAAATCCTAAGGCAAAAAGACCAAGATGTTAACACCTACACTGAAGAGTTTTAGAAGCTTTGCTTGAGATCAAATGTGTCAGAGGATGAGAGCCTAAAAGTGGCTAGGTACCTCAATGGTTTAAAATGGAACATTCAAGAAGAGATGGCTCTTTTGAGTCCTAAAACAGTCCACCAATGTTATCAGCTAGCTATAAATATTGAAGAGAGGAATAAAAGGAAGCATGATTAGTCCTCTAAAGGTAGAGGCAAAGGAAAAGATCAAAGAGGACATCGTGGAGGTTACCAAGGAAGAGGTAATGATCAAAGAACCCAAGGAGAATCTAAGCTTACTGAGCATGGAGGTGAAACATCTTCAAGAGGAGGATTTAATAGAGGAAGAGGACCTCAAGGAGGTTCAAACAGAGGAAGAGGAGCAGGTAGAAGTAACTCTTACTTTTCCACCATGAAATGTTATCACTGTAATCAGCTAGGTCATCCAGCTTATAGATGCCCGAAGAAAGCTTCTTCATCTAGCAATGAGAAAAGAGTAGCTTATGCACAAGAGGACACCATGAGTGTCAAATCACTTGAGATCAGTAATATAGAATCAGAAGTAGGTGAAAATCTGATGTTTAATAGAGTGCTGATCAGACAACCAGTCAAGGAAGAACCCAAGCAAAGGAGAGCTTTGTTTAGAGCAAGGTGCAAGATATTGGGAAAGGTATGCAAGGTCATTGTAGATTCTAATTCTATAGATAATATCATCTCTAAGGAGGCAGTAACTAAGTTAAAATTGTAGAAGGTACCTCATACCAATCCTTAAAAATTCACATGGTTGAACAAAGGGTAGAGTGTTCTAGTGAATGAGCAGATCACAGTAGAATTCTCAATTGGAGGCTACAAAGACAAGCTGATTTGTGATGTACTACCCATGGATGCATGCCATCTTCTTCTTGGCAGGCCATGGAAATATGATAGAGGTGCTATATATCATGGGAAGGAGAAAACCATTGAATTCAAGAAGGATGGAAGAACCTTCAAGCTACAGTCATTGACTAAGGATGGTGAGGGGCAGTCAAAGGTTCCTAACATTATGTTGAGAAATTGCAAGGAGTTCATCAAGGATCTACACCAAGGGAATGAAGGTTGTGTGGTCCTAATGTAGTCCAAAGAGGAAGAAAAGGCTGAGAAGATAGTCATACCTGAAACAGTTCAAAGGCTGCTAGAAAAGTACAAGAGCATAGTGAGTGATGGAACACCTGCAACTCTACCACCAAAGAGAGCAATAAGTCATCAAATTGACTTCATACCTAGAGCCTCATTGCCTAAAAAAGTAGCATAAAAGCTTACACCTGAGCAAAACCAAGAGGTGGCTAGGCAAGTGGAAGAATTGTTGAATCAAGGTCTAATTGAAAAGAGCATCAGCCCTTGTGCAGTCCCAATTGTTTTAGCAACAAAGAAAGGAGGTAAGTGGAGACTTTGTACTGATTCTAGAGAAATTAATAGGATCACCATTAGGTATAGATTCCTAATACCTAGAATTGAAGATTTAATGGATTTCCTTGGAGGAGCACAGTATTACACCAAGTTAGATCTTTAGAGTGGGTATCATCAAATCAAAATTAATGAAGGTGATGAATGGAAGACAGCTTTTAAGACAAATGATGGCTTGTATGAGTGGAAAGTGATGCCATTTGGCCTCTCAAATTCCCCTAGCACATTCATGAGACTAATGAATGAGGTGCTTAAGGATTTCACAGGGATTTTTGTGGTAGTCTACTTGGATGACATACTGATTTTCAGTAAGACAACAGAAGAACATTTGAAGCATGTGGAGATGGTTCTTAAAAGGCTGCAAGAAGAACAGTTGGAAATCAACCTTGAGAAGTGTGAGTTCTTCAAACAAGAACTTGTGTATCTAGGCTTTTTAGTATCCCAAGGAACCCTGAAGATGGATCCAAGCACGGTGGAAGCCATCCTAAACTGGCCTACACCAACCACAGCAACAGAGGTAAGGATTTTTCATGGTTTGGCTCAGTTCTATAGGAAATTCATTAGGAATTTTAGTGGTATATGTGCACCAGTGCTAGATACTATTAAAGGTGGTCTAAAAGAAAATTTTAAATGGACACAAGAAGTTGATAAAGGGTTTGAAAAGCTTAAACAAGAAGTAGCAACCCAACCTATACTTTTGTTGCCTAGTTTTGATAAGTTATTCACAGTTGAGTGTGATGCAAGTGGAGTAGCAGTAGGAGGAGTCCTTAGTCAAGAAGGTAGGCCTGTAGCCTTCTTTAGTGAAAAAATCAATGAAGCCAAGAAAAAATACTCCACCTATGATCTGGAACTTTATGCTTTAGTGCAGTCCCTTAGGAAGTGGAGGCATTATTTATTTCCCAAAGAGTTTGTGGTTTTCACAGATAACCAGGCACTCAGTTACATCAATACCAAGATAAGTTAAGCAATAGACACTTGAAATGGATGGAATACATCCAAGCTTTCACTTTTACTATCAAGCATAAGAAGGGACAAATGAATAAGGTGGCAGATGCATTAAGCAGGAGAATGTTGACAGTCCAAGAGATATAGCTGAAAAGCATTGGATTCGAGAGTTTCAAAGATCTCTATGGTGAGGATGAAGATTTCTCATAAGCCTACAAGGTATGTTAAGATTTTGCAAATCATTTTCATAGTCAATATGTTGAGTATACTCTACAAAATGGATTGTTATTTAAGGGTAATCTGTTATGTGTCCCAAGAGGATCAATGAGGGAAAATATGATCCAAGAGAAACACAATGGCAGTCTTAGTGGGCATTTTGGTATTAACAAAACTTTAGAGCTAGTTCAAAGGTTCTATTATTGGCCTAAGTTAGCAAGAGATGTCAGAAGATATGTGGAACAGTGTGTTTTTTGCATGAAATCCAAAGGGGGAGCTAGCAATTTTGGTTTGTATCAGCCCCTGCCTATTCCTAACAGACCATGGGAGTGTGTGAGCATGGATTTTGTGGTAGGTCTTCCTAAGACCAAAATTGGTTTTGACAGTATCTATGTAGTTGTGGACAAATTTAGCAAGATGAGTCACTTTATTCCATGCAAGACTACACATGATGCAAGTTACATTTCCCATCTTTTCTTTAGGGAAGTTGTAAGAATCCATAGATTTCCATTAAGCATTGTATCAGACACGGATGTGAAATTCATGAGCCATTTTTAGAAAACACTATGGAGTAGATTGGGAACCAATCTGTCATTTGGATCAGCTTACCATCCTCAGACTGATGGTCAAACAGAGGTGGTTAATAGAGTGTTAGGTAACCTATTGAGGTTCTTGAAAAAGGAATATGGATAGACCTAGGATATGGTGATTTCTCAAGATGAGTATGCTTATAATGATAGTGTTAACAGAACCACAGGGAAAATTCCATTTGAAGTGGTGTATGGGATGCACCCAAGAGGATTTTTTGAACTTAGAGACCTTGGATCTTAGGAGAATAGGAGTGGACATGCAAAGGACTTCACTCAGACCATGAAGGAGATTCATGAGCAGGTTAAGAAAAAAATTATAGTAGCAACACAAAAATTGAAAGATAAAGTTGATGAGTCAAGGAAAGATGTACAATTCCAAGTAGGTGACTATGTCATGGTTCATCTTAACAAATCAAGATTGCAGAAGGGCATGTCTACTAAAATTCAGATGAAAAGAGTAGGACCATGCAAGGTGTTAGCTAAGTATGGGGAGAATGCATACAAGGTAGAACTCCCATCAGATTTAGGCATATCCCCAGTCTTTAATGTTGCTAATTTGATTAGGTACAAGGGGACAGTCAGTGATGAAGCTCAGAATAGTCAATAAATCTTTAAGGATATCAATAATATACCCGTTCCAAATCAAGAGAAACCTCAGGCAAAGAAGATCTTGGAATCCAGGGTGAAGAAAGCTACAAGACATAAGGTCTACATGGAGCACCTTGTCAAGTGGAGGAACAAACATGAATCAGAGGCTACCTGGGTTGAGGAAGCTGATTTTAAGAAGTTATTCATTGACCTATCACTGATCCCACCTCAAGTTCCTTGATCTTTGTGCTGAGAGCGGGAGAATGGTGCAGGAGCACCTGCCAAGGTGCCAAAATACAAGCATATTTTGAAGTCTTGTTTTAAAAATCATTTAATTTTGTTGTGTAAGGTATTTAAAACTATTTATATTGTGTTTGATGACCTTTTTGGTTCATAGGTAAAAGTTAAATAAATGGGAATCCTTTTTGGTGGTTGATTCCTAAGTTTTTGTAAAATTACAAAACACACTGTGTTTTACAACTTGATGTTTTTGGCCGTTCTAGGCTTGGAGGTGAAGACCTAACCATTCCAAATGGTTGGTAAAATAGATCTCTCAACTTTTTGAAAGGATGAGAAGCTTTGTACGTTGGCAGTTCAGGAGAACAATAAAAGAAAATAGTGATTTTTGTTGAAAAAGTCTAATTTTTCTGTTCTTGCATGTGATAGCTATAGGAAATGAATTAAGTTTTTTGTTGTGTTGTATAGAATGTATTGAAACCTTTCAATACATTTCTTGTGGAATTTTAATTAGTTTCTCCATCATTTTTATCTTTTTGTAAATACTGTGTTATTTTCTGGTTTGCTGTTTTGTCTGGTAAAGATAAAAAAAATGGGGTTTTAACTTGTTTCCTGCCCATACCAGGAAGTATGGAAGTAGTGGAAACCAAGATAGACTCTTCCCTTGTAAATAATGTAAATATAAGTGTCTTTGTGAGTACTAGAAGCATGGTTATAATCTTTTCCTAGGCGAGCTTGTGATGCCTGGTTTGGAAAAGGTGGTTGGAAATTAAACCTAATGTTGTAGGGGTGTTGTATCTTCATGAAAAAAATGTTTGTAGTGATTGCAGGGACCTTCATAATGGTGGTCAAGAAGGAAAATCCTTTGTTTGGTCTTTTGGAGGTTGGAACAAGCTGAACAGTCCAAGAAAGGAGCAAAGAAAACCCTAGTTCTTGCAAGAACAGGGTACACCATATGTACGGATAGAAAACAACCCAAGACCTTGAAAATCTGTTAGTGCTCCAAATTTGAGCAAGGGTGATAGAAGAAAGTTTGTCCTGATAAGGTGAAGGAGAGGAGTGATAAGCATTTTTCTTGTGTGAGGAGGCCTAATCCTAGTAGCCCTCCTAAAACCCTAACCTAGGGTATGGTGGCAGCGATAGAAGAAAGGAGAGTTGAGTTTGGACAAGGACCATTCCTAGACCATTTTGAAGCCAAGAAAACCTGTGCACACCCCTGCAATGTTGTTAGGAGGATTTAGAGGTTGTCTAGTCTTTAAAGGGATTAAGGGCTAGATGGAGAAAGAGAGGAAAAGCATCAAGAACGGCTTGGTAGCAGCAAACTAAAATTGATAGTAGGGTTGGCAAGTGACCAGGGGTGCCTAAATACCTTTAGAACCTATAGGTTGATTGGTGGAGTGAAACACCAAGGGTTTATCTATTGGAGACCCAGAGCATTAAGATTGTGATTATCTCAAATCCAACCCTGTCCCTATCACTAATATTCTCCACCTCCTTGTCCAAATTAGCCTATCTACCAAAAGGATTTAATAAGGGACAAAAGCATATCCCAACTCCCACCATCCTCAAGCTTTCCTATCTAGGAAGCTTGTTGGTTGAGCACCTTATTTTCTAGCACCTATATTTTTTCCTTCATAGTAATAAGTTGACCTAGAAGAAAATTTAGAATGTCATTTTGGACATTGATAGTCACTAAAATATCATTCATTTTATGCCAAAGGGGAAGAAAAGAGGTACTCATTTCATTACCAAGATTGGGTTTAGTAGATATCCCTTCTAGATTAATGAATAATTTAGGGGACTTTAGGGGGCTAGAATGGTTAATGATAGGAGGGGTATTGGGAAAATCAAACACCTCATCATGAATAGGAAAGTGCATGGGAGAGTAGCTAATGGTAGGTTTCTAGGACTCATCATTTGAGTTAGATGAATTATAAGAGCCAAATATAGAAATAGGGGTGGGTTTACGGAAAGAAACACATTTTTTGGTGTTGAGAGGAGTTTCCTCATTAATAGGGGTTTTTCCTTGAGCCTTGGTGATTCTACAAGTGGTGGGTAGTGTTTCTTCTAGAGAAAAAGTGGAAATGGGGTCCTCAGGGGGTTCAGTAGTATTTTAAATGACCAAATGATTTCTCTTCATAGTGGCTAGGGAGGGGAAAAAATGGCTTGATGATGGAAAAGGTGGAAAATGAAACCTTAGTAAATGGGAATATTTTTACTTTTTCCTTAGACATTTGTAATGGACTATTCAAGAGAAGAGGAAATCTAGAAATAAAAGTTCACCTTGACATTATAGTAGAAATTTTTAAGCATGGGAAAGAGATGGGCATGGAAATGATGAAAATGGCCCTATAATGTGACACACCTCATAAGAACCTCCTTAGTTTTACTCCATACCCTATGGAGGTCAGCACAATTGAAACTTTTTTACAGTCTGTTATCCTTTTCTCCATCCTTTATAAACCTCTACAAATATTTTTGGTAGTGCCCCTTATACTTTCAAGGAATGCAAGAACCATAAAACAAAAGCCCTATCACCTGAATAGTTATCTTACCATTCACAAGGAAGGAGCACCTGCCAATGGTGATAGTGCCTCCATTCCAAGAGTTGGTGAACTCAATGGAAAACTTAGGGTCATGCCCCCTCATACCCTCCACATATGAGGCCAATTTATGTCATTGAATAATAGTCCTAACCTCCCTATCCTACTTCCACACCTCATATGAGGTGGGTTTGTCTTGGACCAACTCACCTGCACAAAAAAAATCATTGAGAAAAAAGCAAGAGAATGATTTTTGTAGAAACATAGAGAAGAATTCATAATCCAAGAATAGAAAGGCTTATGAAAAGACTACCTAGGGAGGGTGACTTTCCATAATTTTAAGCCATGGTAGATGATGAAGGGAGTTGACAAGATATCCAACTCAATCTAATTGTTGTTGTAATTTGACATCATTATTAATTAATTCACACATGTTCCTAGGGATATAAGGGATATTATACTAGATAATCCAAATTGGAGTAAAAGCACCAAGCTTAGATAGTGCATCCATCACTTTCTTTCAATTTTTATGCATGTGAGTAGATCTACTATTCCCAAGAGTAATCATGAGATTGTGTGCTGATAGGATAGGGTCATGGAGGGAAAAACAGGGTTCAACCATCCTAGTCAACAAAATAATGGTGTTTATGAAGTCTCCTTCAATGGACAAGTTAGAAAATCTAGAGTTTATGGCTATTTGAATACCAAAGAATGTTGCCACTGCCTCCAAAAATTTGGAGAAGTGAACACCAAGATTCATCACATATGCCAAAATAATTTTTCCATTATGATCTCTAAAGACCCCACCCCACTCTCTCGACCTAGGGTACCTTTCATAATCCATAAAAGTTAAGCTTAATCCAACCGGGTTCTAGAGGGACAAAGAATTTTTTTTTATCTTAGATAGCTATAATTATTAGTAAAGAATAGTGTCTCAACCTTACAATTATAATAGGTTAATATAATTGAGTGTGAGAGGTGTAGGGAGGTGCCTCCCCTTTGGTATCCAAGGGCCATGTACCCCAATGGAGGTTTGAGGGTAGCACCCCTAAAAGCCACATTTTATATATGTTTTATTATTATACATTTAAACCATTCATAATTAGGTCTCATATCTAATGATGAATATTTTGTTGGATTTCCTTTCCCTAGAAGGAAACAAGCTATTTTACGAGGGATTGTATTATGGTTGTGTATTGTGATGAATTTTAAGAGTCTAATAGATATTTTGTTACCTTCAAATATTTGGTTGGTGATACTCCTATGAGTTTCAACTTTTTACAAGAAAATTTCACCTTCTTATCTTTAGTAGTACTTTCAAAATAAAAATACTTTTCTATCTCTATTATCTAATCAAGAAATTCATTTGAATCCAACTTACCATTATAATTCGGTAGATTGAAATGTTGTCTAGTATTTTTCTCTAGTTAGGGCTCTTATGGACCTCTCTTCTCCCTGATCTAGGCTAGGTAGATCTTCTCTTCCTCTTTCTTTTTGAACTTCTACTTCTTCATCACTCACATCATCAACTAGTTGACCTCTTCTCTAGGTCATTTCAACTGCATCTAATTTGGCGACAATTCCTCTCAACATCTCCATTAAAGTTGAGTCTCCATTTCCATGCGCTCCATATCCTCTACCATTTCTTATTCCCACAATATTTACACAAGTCCTCTATAGCTGTAGGGTGTATCCTTAGTCTGCCACCCCACAAAAATATTCAGCAAGACTTTGCAAATTCTGACAATCACTCAAGGAATGAATTTTTCTCTCAGACCAATCTGGTGCAGCCTCAATAGGAGGGTCCTCAAAGAGAATAGTGTTGGCCAAGTAACAAGAGAACACAATAGAAGAAACACATAATATGGAGGAAAATACAGATTCAAATATTATTATTATCAAAAAATTCAATTACATATAGTCGACAACATCCAAGCTTACAAATTTGGATCACAGGCATGTTACAATATGTTCAAAATATCATCTTCCTATATGATCATGAATGCGAGTGAAAATCCTACAAATCAAATCTTATCTTCTAACTTCACTAAATTCACTCGAGGACTTCTAAAAAAATATTTTCTAATGATCGATTACAATGTTTTATATCAAATTTGGTGATCTAGAATCATCCACATTAGCCAAAGATTATTACAATCTCCAATGAAAGAAAATGTAACATGCACATGAATAGGTCCGCCTCAAATTTTAATTACTCCTTAGTGAATGCATATGATGAAGTGTGGGAATAAACTAAGGTCGAGGACGCTCCATGGAAAAATTTGACTCAAACTGTCAAGATCCACAAGATACAAGAAAGATCCACGAATGATCCAACTAGCCATTAGGTTTGAAATTATTCTGATGTTGGTTCAAGAAATTTCTAAGTAATCCAAAAGTGATAATTTTCTAGAAAATTATCCAATCACACTCAAATCTTGGAATAAGGAAAATGAACATGTCCATGATGTCAATATAGATCTGCATGCTCTAGTAAGCAAATATGACAAAACACTGAATCTGCCAACTTGAACTGAACAAAATTGAAACAAGAACAAAATTGAAAGAAAATATTTTTGGTTGATGCAAGATTTTTAAGAACTAGGGATGCTCTTGCATCACACCTATTCTTTGAAAAAGGATGGGTTTCCTCATAAGTTCAAGCCTTTGAGAGAGGTAGAATAAAATTTATGCAGTAATGCAAGAATTTGTTTGGTTGATGGAAGAAAGTTCCTAGAAGGTATGAAGCATGAGCACACGTGTTTTGCATTGATCCCTAGTGTTGATAAAGAAGATACTATGAAGGTACCTATAGAGGTTTCAGATGTGTTGAATGAGTTTCAAGCTATTATTTTTTATTACCTGAAGGTTTTCCTCTTATAAGAAATATTAGTCATTAGATGGACCTAATTCCTAGAGCTATTTTGTTGAATAAAGCAGCTCATTGTATGACTCTAATAGAGACTAAAGATTTGAACAAAAAAGTGCAAGAGTTGTTATGAAAGGGTTTGATCAAAAAGAGTTTGAGTCCATGTACAATACCTATAGTAATAGCACAAAATAAGGATGGGGAATGGTGGATGCGTATAGATTCTAGAGCCATCAACAAGATCACCATCAAGTATAGATTTCCCTTGCTCAGAATGGATGACATTATGGATTGTTTGAGTGGCGATGAGTACTTCATGAAGATAGATTTGAAGAGTAGATATTACCAAATCCAAATTAGAGAAGGAGATGAATGGAAGACAACCTTTAAAACTAAGGAGGGCTTGTACAAATGGTTAGTCAGGACTTTTGGGCTAACCAATACTCCAAGCACATTTGTGTGGCTTATGAATGAGGTATTGAAAGAATTTTTAGGAAATTTTTTTATTATTTATTTGGATGATATTTTCATTTTCAATAAGACATTGGATGAGCACTTAATGCATACCCAAAATTTTTGAGAAGTTAAAGGAGGAGAAGTTGTTGATTAATTTGAAGAAAAGTAGTTTTATGAAGAGAGAGTTGGTGTGTTTGGGATTTTTTGTCACAAAAGAGGGACTTAAAATGATCCTAGAGAAGGTGAGAGCTATCATTGAATGACCTACCATGAGGAGTGTTACATAGGTAAGATAATTTCATGGTCTAACAAGTTTTTATAGAAAGTTTATTAATAATTTCAGTAGTATTTGTGCACCTCTAACTGAAGCAATTAGAGGGGATAGAAAAGAGTGTAAGTGGACCATAGGAGCAGCCAAAATTTTTGATATTTTGAGAAATAAAGTTATAGAGCAACCTATTTTGGCCCTTCTGTATTTCAATAAGGCCTTTTAGGTAGATTGTGATGCTAGTGGCACTGCCATAAGAGTTGTCTTGAGTAAAAAACATAAGCCTATTTCTTATTTTAGTGAGAAGTTAAATGATTCTAAGAAGAAATATTCTACCTATGATCAAGAGTTTTATGCTATAGTTCATGCTTAGAAGAAATGGAATCACTATTTGTTACCAATATATATTTTTTTATATACTAATCACTTGGCTTTGCAATATCTCAATAGTCAAGGAAAGTGTTTGCAAGAAAATGATAGACAACTGAGAGGGGGGTTGGATCAGCTGTCACAAAAATTCAAAACTTATTAACCTTATTATAAGATCTGATTATTAACCATGAAAACATAAATCATCAACACATCAGAAACAAACACAACACCAAGACTTTTTACATGTAAACCTTGTTAGGGGAGAAACCACAATGGAGGTCATTCCACAAGATTATACCCTGTTAAAAGTATAATGAAAATGAAATATGGTGAATGCACATGTATTTAGGAACACTACCTAGAGCTCACTGCTCAATTACAAAGGAAGACACACTATCTTACAAATAGATTTCGATTACAACCATCTGTATTTTGAATTGAGAAAATAACATTTGCTAATGCCTAATTACAGTTCTAGTTAAGCACATTAAGACTTCTTCACTCTTCTTCACATTTTGATTTTCCTTCAAATGATTAGGAAATTATTCACACATACACACACACTCAACATCGACTAGGATACTCATTCAATTCACAATTCGAATAACCAATCACTCTTATATATCCGCAACAAGAAATTGCATGCTCCATGTTGGTCTCAACAAAAATAATGAAATGAATATAAACTATCAGCCCAAAACATTTCAGATTATTAATGCAAATCAACCAAGGTTGACTAAAAATTAGTGAGGACCCAAATAAACATCTTCAACATGAAAATCCTTCAATTTATGTCACCTCAAAGATCCACAACACACTACAAACACCATGTCAGCCAAGAATGAGAAAAACATGAACATGGAAGAGAAAAATGCCAACCACAAACACAATGATCAATGAGAACATTCAAGAAAGATAGAGCACAATCTAGAAGCATTGAAAAACATCAAAAACCAATAAAGAAGCATCCAAAACAACTGAAATAATTGAAATAGCCTCATCTTCAATTAGAAACAATAACTAAAGAAACAAAAAAATTGTCAGAATGAGAATCTTTATAACTCAATCAAATCTTCACACGGATCTCTAAAACTTGACGTGGATAAACTAGATACACTAAAAAAAAACCCTTTAGTCCACAACCTCTGATCATCAACATACACAATTTACTAACATACTGAACTTCACTTCACCACTGACAACCTTCAATTCATTTATTTCAATTTTCTCAATATCCTCGACATATACAACTTCAAATGAATTAATACTAATAGTGTTTAAATCAATGGAAACCACATATCAACAACACAACCACAACATCCAACAATATCCCCCTTTGGCATTGATGGAAACACATGATGTGAAAAACACCATCAACACAACTAACTCTTGACACTTACTCCCCCTTAGGATTTGACTCATTTCCACCTCATCACTTTCACATGATCTTTTCCCACAAGGCTCTTCTCCCCAGATAATCACCAATTTTTCACATGACTCTTCTCCCCCTTTGAAATCAATTACAAAGATATCTAAGCTCCATACAAACTCTAACCACATATCTAAACATCTAAACATCTAACTAGTCCTCCTTAGTAGTAGCCACCACAACATCAATCCAAAACATTATATGACTATGAAATGCATAGACTAATGCAATGCAATACATCCTTAGTTATGATTAGGAGGGGTAATCACCCCAAAATTCCCTCTAAGACACTCAAAAGTATCCTTAGGCAATGTCTTGGTAAAGATGTATGTAATCTTCTCCTTAGTAGGCGCATACTCCAATCTTACTTCTCTTTCGCTTACCTTCTCCCTTAAAAAGTGAAATTTGATAGATATATGTTTTATCTTTGAATGTAGCACCAGATTCTTGGAAATGTTAATAGCACTTGAATTATCACATAATATAGCAATAGGATCATTATATACAATTCTGATATCCTTTAGCAACTGCTTCATCCATAGGACTTGAGTACAACTATTAGCAGCAACTATGTATTTAGCCTCTGTAGTAGAAAAGGAAATGACATTCTACTTCTTTCCTAAGTATGAAATTAACTTCTTACCCAAGAAAAATGCTCCATCACTAGTACTTTTCTTTTCATTTACATCTCCTTCCCAATCAGCATTAGTAAAGGAACTCAAAGTAAGATCATCATATATAGGATACCATAGGACAAGATCAACAGTTCCCTTCAAGTATCTAAAAATTCTCTTCACAACAATCACATGAGATTCCTTAGAATTAGCTTGAAGTCTTGGAGCAATACATACATCATTCATGATATCAGACCTAGTGTGAGTTAAGTACAACAATCCACCAAAATTATTGATTTATATCTTGTCTGATTTTCTTTCAGAGAATCATCTTCCATTGTTAACTTGCATCTAGTCACCATGGTTGTACCAATTGGATTTGAATCTTTCATACCGAACTTCTTCAACAATTCCTTCACATACTTGGATTGAGGTATAAATACCCCTTTATTTGACTGAGTAATTTTCAATCCCAAAAAGAATTTCATTTCACCAATCATTGACATCTCAAATTCATTTTTCTTCTCATTAGCAAACTTCATGCACAAACCATCATCTCCTCCAAAAATAATATCATCAACAAATACTTCAACAATAAGATTTTTATCATCATTCTTGAAATACAGATTACTATTAGTAGAACCTTTGTTAAATCAAAGTTTCAACAAATGCTTGTCCAACCTGACATACCATGCTATAGGGGGCTTGCTTGAGTCCATACAATGCTTTCTTCAACCAACACACCATATATTCCTTATTAGTCAACTAGAATCCATCAGGTTGCTCAACATACACTTCTTCCAATTCACCATTTAGAAAAGTTGATTTGACATCCATCTGATAAACTTTGTAGTCCTTGTGAGAAACATAGGCAAGAAATAATCTTATAGCTTCTATTCTAGTAACATGGGAAAAGGTCTCCTCAAAATCAATTCCTTCCATTTGTGAATATCCTTTGCATACCATTATTTCTTTATTTTTAACAACTTTAGTTTGCTCATTCAGTTTGTTTCTAAAGGCCCATTTGGTTCGAATGACATTCTTATCCTTAGGTTTGGGAACAAGAATCCATGTATCATTCTTTTCAATATGTTTTAACTTTTCTTCCATTGCTTCAACCCAATGCTCATCTTTACATGCTTCATTCACACTAGTAGGCTCAGACTTTGAAATCAAACAATATTCTTCTGCAATCTTTCTCCTAGTCTAAACACCTTTGTTCAAGATATCACCTATAATCTGATCTTTTGAATGATTCAATCTTACATACCTCAGAGTCTTCTTACGATGTTCTTCAACTTCAAGTTCTTCTGATCTATCTTCTATGCTTCCACTAGTTTCTCCTTCTTCTTCATTCTCTTGATTCACTGGATTAATTTGAACTTGATTTGTATTTTGAAATTGTTTTTCTTGGTTTGTACTATCATCATGATCATCAGAATCATATCCAGAGGTTCTAAATGGTGTACCTAAGTCTTCATCAACCTTGACATTTGTACTTTTAACCATTTTCTTTAATCTTTTATTGTAACACCGGTAGGCCTTGCTTTTAGTAGAATAACCTAGAAAGATACCTTCATCACTCCAAGCATCAAAATTTCCTATTTCTTCATCTCTTAATGTAACATTTGCTTACAAATATATTGAAATATTTAACAGTAGGCTTTTAACCAGTCCATAGCTCAAAAGGGGTCTTACCAGTATCACCTTTGATTTGTACCCAGTTGAGTGTGTACACAACAATACTCACAGCTTCTCTCCAATAGATATGAGGGACATTTCCTTTCATAATCATTATTCTAGTAGCATCTTCAATTATTGTATTCTTCCTTTCCACAACTCCATTTTGCTAAGTGGTTCATGGTGTAAATAATTGTCTCTTTATTCCATTTTCTTTACAAAGAGAATTAAATTCACCAAAGGTGAATTCACCACCTCTATTTGATCTCAGACATTTAATCTTCAAACTTGTCTCTATCTCAACCATAGCTTTAAAGATTTTGAACTTTTCCAATGCTTCAGATTTCTCTCTTAAGAAAGTAACCCATAAAATTCTAGAATAATCATCAATGAGTAACATGAAATACCTATAACCTTGTAACTTCTGACCTTAGAGGGACCACACTGATCAGTATACACAAGCTCCAATAATTAATTTGAACAATTCTTTTTACTCTGAAATGAAATCCTGGTTTGCTTTCCTAACTAATATTCCTTGCATATTGCATTAGTAGGTTTCACCAACTTAGGTAGATCTCTCACACCCTTAGTGGAACTTAGGTTGCATTAGTAGGTTTAGTATACATAAGACTATTTTCCTTAATAGAAATAAATCCCCATTCATCATCACTTCTATTTCCTTTATCAGATTCATCATATGCTATGCCTTCATCAGCAACATAGTAACACTTCTTATGAAATATAGGCTTGTTATGTTTTGGTTTAGGAGCTCTTCTTCATATGCCTTGATGCAAAATGGTCTATCTTATTGCAAGATAAAAATTTAAGAGGAAATTTTCCTTCATACTTACCTTTTCGTCTCAATACTCTTTTCATAATAAGTGCTTCCAGCTCTTCTATCTCTCTTTCTTCTTCTTCAATCTGTCTAATTTCATCCTCATACTTTAATGTATTTCTAAATAAAATCTCACCCAAATCATATCTCTATCAATTTCATCGAGAAGTAGTAGCCTTAAATGCATATTCAACCTTAGGAAGGGCATCACCAAATTTTCTCAACTAAAAAATATTCAGCTTACCAACCAACATATCTTTGGTTATTTTTGTTATAGTCTAGAGATCTTCAATAACACTAGCCTTGACTTTATAAGAATCAGGTAGGGATCTAAGCACTTTAGCACTAATCTTAGATTTTTCTATCATTCCACTAGCACATCTAATACCACACACAAGTTCATTCACTCTTTGCATGAAAGTATTAATGTTCTCATCATCACCCATTCTCAACCTTTCATATTTCCCTTTCAAACTTTGCAACTTAGCGATCTTCACATTAGCGTCACCTTCATACAAGGTTTCCAACCTTTTCAAGATCTCATGAGAATTATTCAAATCCATAACATTTTTCATCTTAGAATCAGTCAAAGCACTCAATAAAGCTTCCTTGGCTTGGATATTATACTCGACATCTCTGATCTCAGTAGAAGTAGTAGGACCATTCTTTGGAATAAAAAACATATTACTTGTAATGCTCCAATAGGGTTCACCAATGCATCTCATATGGCACTCCATTCGAGTATTCCATAAAGAATAATTTTTTCCATCAAATCTTAGACTATCCTTCTTGTAACATACCATCATAGATCACCTTAATCTATTAAACCTCTTCCAAAAAACTTGCTTTGATACCAATTTTTGGAAACACAAGGGAAGACAACTGAGAGGGGGGGTGAATCAGTTGTGATAGAAACTCAAAAATTATTCAAATTATTAACCTTATTCTTAGATCTAATTATTAACCATGAAAACATAAATCATCAACACATCAAAAACACACAACACTAAGATTTTTTACATGGAAACCCTGTTAGGGGAAAACCATGGTGCAGGTCAATCCACAAGATTATACCCTATTAAAAGTATAATGAAAATAAAATATGGGGAATGCACATGGATTCAGGCACATTTCCTAGAGCTCACTGCTCAATTACAAAGGAAGACACACTATCTTACAAAGAGATTTGGATTAGAACCATCCATATTTTAAATTGATAAAATAGCATCTGCTAATGCCTGATTAGAGTTCTGGTTAAGCACATGAACACTTCTTCACTCTTCTTCACACTCATATCTTCCTTCAAAGGATTAGGAAATTATTGACACATACACACACACTCAAAATCAATTGTAATACTCTTGCACTCCTCAATTCAAATAAACAATCACTCGTATATATCTGCAATGAGAAATTACATCGCTTCATGTCAGCCTCAAAAAAAATAATGAAATGAATATAAACTATTGGCCCAAAACATTTAAGATTATTAATGCGAATGAACCAAGTTTAGCCACAACTTAGTGAGGAACCAAATAAACATATTCAACATGAAAACACTTCAATTGATTTCACCTTAAAGATCCACAACATGCTACAAACACCATGTCAACCAGGAATAAGAAAAACATGAACACACAAGAGAAAATCACCAACCACGAGCACAACAATCAATGTAGATGTGTAAAAAAGATAGAGCACAATGTAGAAGCATCTATAGCAACTAAAATAACTAAAATAGCCTGATCTTTAATTAGAAACACTAACTAAAGAAACAAAAAAATTGGTAGAATAAGAATTTTCATAACTCGATCAAATCTTCATGCGGATCTCTGAAACTTGACATGGATAAACTAGATACACTCAACAACAAACCCTTTAGTCCACAAACCTATGATCATCAACATATATAATTTACTGACATATTGAACTTTACTTCACCACTAACAACGTGCAACTCATTTATTTCAATTTTCTCAATATCCTCGACATATATAGCTTCAAATGAATTAATGCTAATAGTGTTGACATCAATGAAAACCAAATATCATCAACACAACCACAACATCCAATATAAATTTGAATCAAAATAACTTAAAATCAGTTGATTTTTTGAAAAGCTATACTTTTGTTTTGAAGCACAGGAGTGGAAGGCCAAATAAAGTTGCAAATGGCTTGAGTAGAAGGAGAAATTTGTTGATAGAAATGAATATAGAGGTTGTTAGGTTCAATGAACTTAAGATTTTGTATCTTGAAGATCCAAACTTTGCAGAAGCTTGGATATCTTGTTTAGAACCTGTTACATTAGATAAGACTGGATGGTTGGATTTCTTAATCCAAGATGGGATTTGTTTAAAGGAAGCCAATTGTTCATTCCAAAGATTTCTATGAAAGAGAATCTAATCAAGGATAAGTATAGTGGAGGATTGGCTGGAAATTTTGGTTGAGAATAAGACCATTGCTATTGTTAGTGAGAATTATTATTGGCCATAATTATAACAAAATGTGAAGAAGTTTGTACAAAGTTGTAGAGTATGTTAGATGGCCAAAGGAACCAGTTAGAATACTAGATTGTTTCAGCCATTACCTATACCTAAGATGCCATGGGAGGATATTAGCATGGATTTTTTTCTTGGCTTTCCAAGGACATAGATAGGGCATGATTCCATATTTATGATGGTGGATAGATTTTTGAAGATACACATTTCATTCCATGTCATAAGACTAGTGATGTTGTTCATGTTGCATAGTTGTTTTTCAGAGAGGTGGTGAGACTACATGGTTTACCAAAGAGTATAGTTTCAGATAGAGATACCAATTTTTTTGGTTATTTCTAGAGGACATTATGGAAGAAGTTGAAGATAGATTTGAATTTTAGTTCTACACACCATCCATAGATTGATGGAAAATAGAGGTGGTGAATAGGAGTTTGGGAAACCTGCTAAGATGCTTAGTTAGAGATAAGCACACGGGATGGGATTTGATTACACCATAGGTAGAATTTTCTTACAACATTTCTGTCAATATGAGCACTAGTAAATCACCATTCTAGATTGTATATTGGATTAGTCCAAGAACTACTTCTGAACTAAGAAATATCAATAAGGGGGAGAAGAGTAGTGTTGAGGCTGAAGAGTTTGTTAAGCACCTAAAGAATTCACATGAAGAGGTGAAGAAACATTTCAATAATATGAACTCACAATATAAGGATCAAGAAGATCAAAAAAGGAGGTATAAGGACTTCCATGTAGGAGATGAAGTCATGGTTCATTTGTGAAAGGAAAGGTTTCTGGTTGGCACATACAACAAGTTAAAGATGAAGAAGTTTGGACCATGCAAGATCCTGAAGAAGCATGATTCAGGAAATGATTATGAGGTAGAGTTTCCTAGTGGAATAAACATTTCTCTTGTGTTCAACATTATTGATTTGATAGAGTATCATGAAGGTGATATGGAGGAGGGGTCAATAAAGAAAAATGGAAAATTCTAGCACCTACTTAAGAGAAGGAAGAGATGGAAGAAAACTTAGATAGCTGTGTGGGTAGAAGCATAAGAAACGGGTAATATGCAGAGTACATGGTGAAATAGAGAGGAATGCCTACTGAAGATTCATCATAGTTATCAGAGGCTTAGGTTAACTATCTTGGTTTCCCTCTAACTCTTGAGAA
Organism: Sequoia sempervirens; assembly: GCA_007258455.2. Lineage (NCBI taxonomy): Eukaryota > Viridiplantae > Streptophyta > Pinopsida > Cupressales > Cupressaceae > Sequoia > Sequoia sempervirens. The sequence continues at coordinate 690,202,887 of VDFB02281492.1, forward strand.
GTGACTGGGTCACTTTCCAAATTACCCTAGGTGTCTGATCTAGGAGCATCTAACAGTGTAGGGAAATCTTTCATCACTCAAAAAAAATATTTTCTTTATTTTATTTAGTTGTTTTGAGTCCCATGATGGAATTTAATAGGTATAATACTGTTAGGCATCAAAAATAGCAAAAAAACAAGCACTTACTAATTTTAGTAAGTTAGCCTAAATGGGCTCATATGGATGTGAAATTTTTCCCCAAGGAGCAGACCTGAAAAAAAATTCTATTCATGAAAGAATCACATCAATACCCTACATGGTTTGGGATAAATTAAAGTTTACATCTTGAGAAATTTCTCCAATGCAGCTTCAAATTTAGATATAAAACTTTAGAGGCCCTGAAATAGCTCAAAAAGTGGTTGAACTGACCTATGGTGCATTCACACATTGTAGAGCTCATTGAGAGATTTCCAATGATATGTAATAATATAAAATCAAACACCCATATGAAAAGTTATGGCCCTGCAAAGTTGGACCTCTAAAATGTGAATTTCATAAAAAATTCTTCCTAGGCCATAAATCAAACTGTGGGACTTTTTGAGCCAAAACAAAAAGGGTAAATTTGAACTTTCTAGAACATTATAGTGTGGTTATTTTGGAAAATAAAAAGGGTTAAGTGGGGGTTGTAGAGGGTGGCCCTGATAGTGTAGATTATGGCTCTAAATAGTAGATTTTTTTTTCAAAGTTGATTTTGTTGTAATGAATGAAGCCCATGAGGCTATAGCCTATAAGCTTTGAATATATAATTTAATTTTATGAAAATAATTGCAAATGAGTCATTTTTCTATCTTGCATCTTTTCTGTTGGTAATTGTTGTTGTGCTTTTTGTTGGTTTTGGGTGGTGTGGCCCTCATCATTTCTTCAATCTTAAGGTCCATATCCTTAGTATCATTTGGAATCCTTTAGTATCATTTACATACCATATCCTTTGGTCATCATCATCCTTGCATTGCCAATTTTTCATCCTTATATATCTCAAAAATAACAAAATGCATAGCTTAATCTCACACCATCTTGCATTAGTATCTTGGATTTGTATCATTAGAATCATTTTGAAATATTTTAGTATTATTTGGCTTAATTTTCATACCACATCATTTGGTCATAAGTTCCTTATCATCATTGCATTCCAACTTTTAGTCTTAGGTGCATTATCATTTTCATCCTGATATCCATTAAATTCAAACATCCCAAAAGAATAGCTGTCTCATATCCCACTTTTCATTTAGCATCCTCGCAACCTCATTTTCACCTTGCAAGAATTACATGGTTGAAACAAGATCATGAGAAAAAGGAAAGGACATGGATTCTTCAAGTGAACCATTTTCTATTCCAAATCATGGCATGAACCTTGGATCAAATTCAAATCAATCTTCACCATCACCACAAAGATAATCGCCCAACTCATTTAATATCCTTGGCTTAATACAATTCACCAAAATCTAACTCTATAAGAAATTGAAAGAGCCTCCCAAGATCCAAGAATTATATAAAATTTAGATGATCTTTTTAGTGCTGATCCAAACAAATTCTCTTATGTACTAGCTAAAAAAGACACCAATCTTCCCCAAGGCTATAATGTTTCTACACTTTTAGAGGGAGTTAAAAACAAGGACTAAACCAAGGTTCTACCCAAAACACATTATCACTAGGAATTCAATCCTCACACAAAATTCTCACAAGTCTACCCCTTGCAACAACACCACACATGGCAACAAACATTCACATTTCTAATATACCATTTGGAAATAAGAGAACTCATTCCACAACAAAAGAAAAAATATTTACATTTGGATCCTCATTATCAAGCTCCATGGGTATGACATTAAAAAATCCTCCATTTCAACATGCATTCCAATTCCTCACACCTCAAAAACAACCCAATAAATCAAGGAGGATTCATTTTGTTCCATGAAAGAAAGAAAATCAAGGACCTATACCTCAATTTCAAAATGGAAACCAAGGATCCACACCTCAATTTAAAAATCCCAATCAAGAACCTACACCTCAATTTCAAAATCCAAATCAAGTAACTACACCTCAATTTAAAAACACAAATCAAGGTCTCATGCCATCATCTTAATAGAAAAATTCCAACCAAATTCCAACACCATAATTTCAAAATGACATGCCAAACACAAACATGAATTTTTTGAAAAATAAAAATACCAATCTCACTCCAAATCAAATCAATAGTAATGCAGCATTCACACACTAATATCAACAAAGTCCCATGCAACAAAATTCCACTTCAAATCCAACATTTGACCATCTCAACACTAATACCAATTCCATCATGCAAAATTAACTAAACACAACATCATCTCTTGCAGAAAGCTTGATGTAATAAATCCAAGCAATACAACAAAAAAATTGACAAAACATGTAATTGGGGACAAATAAGATGTATTCTATGGAGGAATTGTGTCCTTATCCATTTGATATAAATATATACATGCTACCTTTCTCTCCACATTTCACTCCACCAAATCTTACCAAAAGCAAGGAGAAAGGGGATCAAGTGGAACATATACAATAATTTAACACATGTATGGACATCACATATGAGCTCACATATTTCATATGCTTATTTCCATGAAGTCTTACAAGATAGGCTCTAGATTGGTTTGCACACCTTCCTCCAGGGATTTAGACATGGGGTGACTTGGCTGACAGATTCATTTATCACTTTACCTTTAACATATAAAGTGGCATGACCCTCACAAAACTATGAACAAAAAAAGAAGAAGAGGGAGAGTCACTTACATTATTCTACCAAAGATGGCGAAGCATGGTTAATAAGTGTCCTTGCCTCATACCCAAGAAATAGTTAGTTACCATGTTTGTGGAAATCATTAACACAAAATTAATGACTAGACTCTAAATATAATGTTGCACAACCTTTGCGGATATCATTGAAAAAGGTATCTTTATTGAGAGAGATCTTGTGGTAAAAGGACTAGTCAAAGTCCCCAAAGAAGCCCCAAAATCTAATAATGACGAAGGAAAATTTTGGTCCTGAAACAAGAATGTCACTAATGATGGGGTTGTTGATGAAAAATTCATAATAAAAGCTCACCCTACCATTTACCTTAAAGGTCCTTCCACAACAAAGACATCAAACACATCAAATACCCAAATACAAAGTCAAGATCAATAATTGAATGCTATCAATAATATCCAACAATGTAGATGATCTCCACACTCTAAGAGAACATACACTTCCTTTGGTGAACCTATTGAATCAATTCTAAAGATACTTCTACAATCTAATGTCAAATGTTCAACTTCCAAACTTTAAGAACTATGAACCTGCATTGGTCAAACATAATTGGTGGAATGAAAGTGAATACTATGAATATCACCATGGAAAAGGACATAAGACATCATCATGTTGGACACTCAAAAATATCATTCAGGACCTTATTGAACAAGGAGATATTTCAATGGATAACCCACAACCTAAAACCAATGTTGATCATACTACAAGCTTAATAGACAAATAGCACAAGGGTACGATAAAGACATTCTCTTATCTTAGATGGAAATCAATTGTCACCATTGTTTATGAAGGTTGATCCTTTCCATTCTAGTCGATGTCTATATTGAGAGAGGCCAAAATGGATCCAAAGAAAACCAAAACTAAAGCAACCAATTGAAAATCATTTTCTGAGTGATGAAAATTACCTATTCACCTATGATTCTCCTACATCAGACACATTAGGTAGAAATATTGTGAGAATAGGTTCACAATAGTGGATTTGAGTGATAGAACCACCCTATGAGATTATGAGAAATCTATAACAAACTCCATCACTATAACAAGTGCCCAAAAATTATTTCTTTTTCTTCTTCTATCACTTCTCTAGAACACACACCACTTCTCTCCAACAACACTCCATTTCATCCTTCCTTCCTTTCATGGACTCATATGCACAATGAAATTTCCTCCTCTACCAAACAATATCTATTCTCTTCTTCTCATTTGTGGGATTGAACCCACTATAGACTGACCACCTCCACAAAAATCCTACAACATCCTCCAAAAATTTTATATGCAACCACTTATCCATACATCAATTTTAAAGGACATGATCAACTAATTCTTTATTCTCTTCAACCATATGAAAATTTAACTCATCACTAAATTAAAAATTAAGTTTTACCTTTTCCTCTTTTCTTGTTGCAACATCATCCTCTACTATCTCAATTACTTCTTCATTTTCTTTTACCTCTATTCTTTCTTTGCATACCTCTACAAAGGTTTCTCTTACTTATTCCAATGTTGCACTTTCATCCTCTACTGCAATTTCTATAATCTCAACTATATCTTCATTCTTAGTAGCTGCAAGGTTTTCCTTCTACTCATTGGCTATCACCACCATCTTCAACAAAAAATCTTCTTCAACCTTTGCAACCTCAGATGCAATCTCTTCTCTTTCCTCTTGATCCTTTTGCACAACGACCTCCTCTTTGTTTTCTTCAACTTGCATACTTGTTGCAACATTTTCCTTCTTCTCTACATCCTTCAAAGGATTCTCAGCCACTTCTTTTGTACCTACTACAATGTTGATGTTTCTTTCATCTTTCATACACTCACTAGAACATACTAATGCAATTTCCTTAACCACTATCTCTGGTTTATCTCGCAATGGATTCAACACATACTTCTTACCATAATTAACTATAATATAACTATTTCTGTTGTGGTTATATACACCTTCTGTATCGAAAATTCAAGGTTGAACCAAAAAAATATGAAAAATATCCATGGGTACTATATCACACACAATCTCATCCTCATATATGGGTGATCCCACAAAGTTGGTTTACAATTTGTAGGAGATTCTAATTTTTGCTAAAATAACATATTTTAGAAAATATAATGATTTAAGGCTTTAAAATTTTCATTTAAAGAATTCCAATTGAAGAGGGCTTGATCAAACTAGCTTAGATCAAACCCCCTTGGATAGAACCTTCCTAGTTTTAAACCATACCTATAACAAAGTATCCTTTACACCTATCAAAATGCTAATAAAAAATAACTTTTGATTTACCTTTTGGGGGATCAAATGAATTCATTTAAAATTTATTTTTTGTAAGTATTTATTCCTTAGTATAAGCTTCCCAAAAAGTATAATTTTAAATAAATTTAATTTTATTATTATATTTATTTTTTATTTCTTGTGAATGTAGGTTTTTCACCGAAAATCAAACTCTATATTCTACACATGTGGAAAAATAGAAGATTATCAATTTGTTTTTTTGAAAAATATGAGTGCACTAGATATTTAAGTCCTTATTCCAATAAAAAAAAATGAATTTCTATACATACAAAGAAAGTTGTGTTATATGGTTGCCCTACATTTGAATTGTAATTGGTTTGACTTCAAAACTTGATTAAAGAAAAAAAATTCAATAAAAAACTATCAAACTAGTGGAAGCACTATATATTAGAGTTACAAATCTAAATTTGAAAGAATTATAATTTTATCCTTCATGGAAAAAAATTTATGCATTATACGGTGAGCATCACTTTTTAAAAATGATGTTTTTTGAAAAAAACTAGTGTTTCGAGGGAGATAGAAAAATAAGTACAATCTAATTCCAAAAAAAATGAAAAAAATATATTTAGAATCTATAGACAAAATTTCACGAAACTCTAGTTTGCATCATCTTCAAATTCCTCACAGTTTAGCCACTATAGGCGCTCAAAAGTGAAGCTTTAGTTAAAAAAAATATTTCAATGTCTAGTTTGGCCAAAAATTGTAAATCACTATTGTGGGATCACCCATATGCCGGTATCAGGACATAATAACACAGCCAAAATAACCCTGGACAGAATAACCCAACCAAAATAACCCAAGGACAAAATAACCCAGGGTCATAATAACCCATGGAAAAAATAACCCATGGTCAAAATAACCCATGGACAGAATAACCCATGGTCATTTTAGATCAAGCTAGTAAACTATAAATGACATAAAATAAATTATAAATATGATTGTGAGGCATCATAGCCACTATTCAGGGATGTTTTTTCCATTTCTCTCAATTCTTGTGGAGGAAAGTTCAAGAAGGTCTACAAACACGTTACAATTTTGATGAAGTATTTGCATATGAGATCAAGAAAATTGTTGCATTAGATTTCATGCCTTAGATAGATGTAATTGATGCATTTGAAACACTTCAACAATCTCGTTATTATACAAAACATGAGGAAACCCTGCAACCCATAATTGATTATTTTGAAGACATATGGATTGGAAGACTAATCAAAAGAGGCAACAAACAATCACCCAAGTTTCCAATCACAATGTGGAATTGCTATTCAACTAATCAAGATGATATTCCCATAACCAATAATACTATTGAGGGATGGCACAAAGGATTTAGTGAATTGCTTCAAGCATCACACAACTCAGTCTGAAAATTCATCAAAGTAGTGAAAAAAGAATAAAGTCTCGAAGAGAAAAGAATAGAGAAATAGATGGCTAGATACATTGGGAAAAAAACAAGGAAAAAATACCATGAACTCAAAGAAAGAATAAAAAGATTGGTTGATGGTTATGACAACCATAAAATTTTAGATTATATAAGAGGCATCACTCATAATTTGACACTTTAATTGAAAATTTGAATAATAAAGTTTTTTTAGCAGCATACATGTAATTTATAAATTTTGTTTTCCTTTCTCTATATTCTTATGGGGATATTTTGTCCATGGGTTATTCTGACCATGGGTTATTTTGGCTTGGGTTATTATGACCTTGGGTTATTTTTTCCTTGGGTTATTGTGTCCAAGGTTATTTTGGCTAGGTTATTATGTCCTGTAACCCCATATTCCAATATGAAAATTCACAATACTTTGTTCACTTACTCAAATTTGATGACCTTCTTGCAACCAAGAGAAATAGTATGGATCTAGATGCCTCATTCGCTTCAATTTTAGTTTCTCAACAATCTCCAAAATAACTAGATTATCTCTCCTATCATTGTCCACCATTACTTTGCAACATTTTTTACTAGACTTGCATATAATCCAAAAAACATTACTCCTTCAAATGGGTTCTTGTTTCAATTCATGTGGCTTCAAATATTCCTTCTTCATGCACAAAATTTCTCCATTTCCCTAAGACATCTTGCTAAAAAATATGGCACACTCTCTATTTACAACCACCAATAAATCAAAATCAACAATAACTACCTCTTCAAGCTCCCCTTGCAACAAACTCTCACCACTATCCTCTACCCAACAAGATTTATGAAGATGCACCCTCACAATCTCTTCTACCCATTGCCTCTTAGTGGAAGAGATTTGCACACCTTCTACCCAACCTCATCTCTATTGAAGGAAAGTTAACACAATTCCCATGGAACCAATGGCCTCTCAAGGCTTCTTCACTCTTCACAAAATATTCATCCACGGTCTTGGTGAATACTCTCCATGCTTAGGATAACCTGCTCTGATACCAATTGATGTAAGAGGGTACTCCCCTCTACCCTACACCAAACACTCACCATGAAATGAAATACATAGTACAATTGACCATGACTTGACATAATAGGAAAACAATAATTTTATTAATTCAAAAAAATAATGACATTATAATGTATGGCCTTCCTAGCTGCATCCTCCATAGTTTCTCTCTCTTTCCTTCCCCTTTCCTTCTTCCCTACTATTCATTCCATTCCAGTTAACATTTGTTCATGACTGTTGGTGCTTTAGTACTCTAGTAAAATATGTACCTCACATTTGAGAGAATATCAACGACCTCAAATGATACACCATAATCCTGCCAAACTTCCTGGTGATGGCTGCAGGGTAGTGGGTACCTTTAACTATCACACCAAACACTAACTACAATACCGCAACCCATTGACCTTCTGTTAGTGGGGTTGCAATCCCCCTATTCATCTTACAACACCACAAGATTATTTTATGAGCACCATGGGGGTGTGGTATCCCCACAATAGCGTGAGCCTAACAAAAGACCACTGCAGGGGTGAAATTTCCCTGTAATACCACAAACCTAATAGAAGACCACTACAGGGTATGGTTTTCCCACTATACTATAAGCTTAATAGAAAAATAGCACAGGGGTGTAATAAAGTTATTTTCTGATCAAAGATGAAAATCAATTGTCACAATTCCTGACAAAGGTTCATCCTTTCCATTTTTGTCAATTCCTATGTTGAGAGATGCCAAATCAAAGCCAAAGCCAACTAAAAATGAAGCAACCAATTAAAAATATTTTTTTGGGTGATGAGGATTTCCTATTTTCCTAGGATTATCTTGCATTCGTCCATTTGGATGATTGCAAAATTCATGATAAAACATTTGATTAATCTTTATAAAACACAAATATGTCTTTAAATGATGTGAATATCATCAGATTGTCTTAAATAATTGAAAATTCCTCCATATGATGACTAAGGGTATTATCCTTAGAGAACATATCTCCAAGGAGGCAATAAAATTAGATCCCAGTAAGATCAAGTTCATCCAAAAATTTCCTTCACTATGATCTCAAATAGAAGTCCAAAGCTTCTTAAGATATGCCAAGTGTTATAAACAATTCATTGAGTGATTTAGTATGATAGAAGGCCATTGTTCATATAACTAAAATGATTTTGAATTTAGCTAGAAAAATGAGTGCTTTACGTCTTCTGAATCCATAAAAATTCCTTCATTATAATCCCTATTAAATTAAAGGAACAAATTGGGAATGGCCATTCTATATAAATATAGATACATCTAATTAGGTCATATTAGATATATTATGTTAGAAAAGTGATTCTGTACCCATCTATGATATCTACTATACCAACAAAAACATAAGTCTAATATATAAAAATATAATACCACTATAGAGAAATAATTATTTCATGGCATCTATGTGATTAAAAAATTCAACCAATATATTAATCGATACAAATTTTATGTTCACACTGGCCATACTACTATCAAGTACTTAATGAATAAAGTGGTAGTTGGAGGAAGCATTATCTACATGTTAGCAAAAATTCAGCATTACCGTCATAGATAAACCAATAAAAGATAATGTTATTGCTGAATTTTTATCTAGATTGTATTTACAAGGAAAGGATGAACCGATGGATGATGATTTCACGAATCAATTTTTTCCCCATATGTATCCAATCACCTTAGTTCACTAATTAGGACACTTAAATCACCATAAGAGTCAGAGAGAGCTCAAGATTCAAATTAAATGTTTAATTAGAGAGATCTCTAGCTTCAAATGAAATGTTGAATTATAGAGAGATCTAGATTCAAATGGTTCAATAAAAATTATTTTAATTATTTTATCATTGCATAATAAAAATTAGTGTATAGGAAATAGATTTATATGACATTATTACATCCTTTAATAGAGAGCCCTTGGGTGGAAACTTATCAAAACTAAGGACTGTGGACAATATCAATAGTATAGTTTACTACTAGTGGACCATGAATAAAATATATCAAAAAATATCTAAAATATTATGATTGGTTCTAAATGATGGGGAAACCTATGTTGTCAACTAAATAACTCTTTATCATCGTATTACTCTTGATCCATTTAAAATGGGGTTTATATATTTTGGGGCCAATTGAATCCCTTTAAAAATTAAATCATCATATTCTTAACTACATGAATTATACAACAAAATGGGTTGAAGAAAAAACTTTACCAACAAAATGAGAAGAAAAAGTGGAAAACTTCCTCTATAAGCATATCTTATAAAGTTTTGAGGCCCATAAGATTCTAGTCTTATAGAAAGGACCACAAATCATGTATGTCATGATCAAATATTTTATGCATCGATACCAGGTAACTCACGAGAAATCATTTCCTTACCATCCTCGATCTAATAAATTTTTTGAAGTTACAAATAGGGAATAAAAAGGTATTTAAACAAAACTAGTTTCCACATAAAGAGTTAAATAGGAAGAAAAATTGTTCAAAGCTATTTTATCCTATAATAAAACATGGAGAACTACCAATAACTTCACTGCCTATTAGTTTATCTACAAGAAAAATCACATAATTCTTATGGAATTTGAGTTAGAGAAACTACAAAAAGCTATAGATGTTGACATCAACCTCACTAAATCTTAACAATTCTAGATTAAATAGTTGAATAAATGAGATGAGCTATAACTTTGGCATGCCAAATTAATTAAAAAATAGAAAAAATAATGACATGATAGACACATCATCAAAAAAAAATTAACAAGGTGATTTGGTGTTGCTCTATAATTCAAAGTACTATAATTTCAAAGGGAAATTGCACACCAATTGGCTCAAACCCTATAAAATTATGAAATTTTACAATGATGGTGCTATCCAACTAGCATCAATTGGTAGAGAAAATTAGACACTACTAGTAAATGGTCATCAGCCAAGAGTTTATCATAGAATGACATCTAAGGAAGATTTTATTGTAGAATTTCAAACTTAGGTCAAGAATTTCAACCCACAAGATCTCACTTTTATGTGCTCATTATCTGCTCACTAAAAATAATAAAGAATATATAATAAATGAAGTAGATTAAAACCCAACAATTCCAATCTATTCCAAAAAAATAGAGTTGACTAAAAATTAAAAATTACTATCTTCCTTTAGGAGGTGGTTGAAAACTAGTGTTGTTGGCCTTCATGTTTTAAAACTTTCCATGTCCAAATCTCCCTTATTTGGATTTTTTTCCTTCACTCTAGACATCTCCAATAAAATATTACAAGTAGCTACTCTAGTTCCATAAAATTATATCATATCTATTGAGAAATCCTATAGTCCTATAAAAAACTCTTGATAACATAAGAAAATTTCTATTCTTTGGCATCATCACTTCCTTTCTAAAAATATCTAGAGATTTCTCAAAAACTACATGAATCAAATTTTTGAGTTCACTTATTATTTAGGTAACATTTTTGTAATGTACACATTCCATTCTTATATTTTTATTATTTCCTTGCATGAGGTTAAGGTTGCATCACTTTTAGTGAATGTACCAAGTAGTCGATGCCTTATCAAATGGCCTATTTCAAATCTATGCATAAACTAAAAAATGAATAGAGATATTTACTTGCATAAATACAAGAGGAAAAAAAAAATATTACACATAAATCTTACTAAATATGGAATACTCAACAATACACGTGTATAGTGGCCTTAATTTCCAATCAGAAAACCATTACCATGGAATTAATTAGAATATCCCCCATCAATAAAAATGCATACATGATATATATTACAAACGATTGATGGTAAATTAACACATATTAGTTATCTCATCAATTTATCACTCATGGTCCAAATAATTATATCCATATAATATATTTATCAAGTTGAAAAGTTAAACAAGCAGTGGTAGTGTAAAAGAAATATTTCTCCATGTGCTCCAAATCTTCTTCTAATTACTTGTTCATCCATATTTTATTTTCATCATTATTACATCACTCCTAGAATTCATATGTTTGATGATTAAACTTAATTTCATGTCATCTTCTATGATATTTCTTCCTAATGATATATTTGAAATACTCCCTTTCTTTATTCTCACTTTTCTTTCCACATTTTCCTTCTACCATTTCTTAAATCATCCATCCACTACTCACCAGTGGTAAGTTTTGTGATTATCTTTAGTACTAACTTACAAAACCCTAGTAGTTGACATCATGGGATAAAAATAAAAATATAAACTAGAAAATTTCATCATTGACAAACTTAGTGAAGCCATTTTTACACAAGTTGTATGGTTGGAATTCCTGTAAAATTTTAAGCGTTATGAATTATAATTGGTAGAGGAATTTGTAAAAAATACTACATAAATTTCTCTATGGTAGTATGGTTTTTGCATAATAGTTACCTTTGCTATGATAAGTCAACTAACTAGAGTTGTAGAGGAAGGGGAATAAATTTCACATAGTAGAGAATCATATGATGGTTTAATTAAGTTTTTTATGTGCCTCTAGAACCTATGTAAATATATGTGCTTAGAAAAATTGCAATAAAAGGTAACAAAAGGGTACCATAGTCATATGGGAAATAATGTTTTTAACTTATGATGGTTAGTATGGCACCATTTTGGGCCTAGGTATGAGAATTATTTCCCATATTCATCATGATGGTAGTTGGCTCAATTATAAAATAAATTTACTTGTATTACTATATGTTGCAATGAAAAAGGTATCCCTTCCAATTTTCCATTGCTTTCTTGGGCCTTCCTTGTAAAATAGGCTTAATGGTTCCTTGATTTAGTGTTGTAATAACAAATTCATATTAGGTCTTGGGACCTTGTGAACTAATAAATTTAAATGGTACCTTGCTAAAGTGTTTTGAAGTGTTGTAACAAACTTTCACACTTTTCTAAGGTTTTATTAATTAACTAAACCTAATAAACCTATTTTACCTTAATCCTACCTTATTTGAAGTGTTGTAAAGATTTGTAACACACTTTCACACTTTTCTAGGGTTGTCATTAATAATTGGGCTTCTTTATGCTTAAATTGACCTTATTTTGCATCCATGAGCCTCATTTAATGTATCTATTCAAGGATAATCCCCACACAAATCAATATCCAATCATAATTTAGGTGTTTTAAGCTTGTGTGGTGCATTTTTAGTGATTTGGGGCTCATTTTCCACCTTTGTCGAATGAGTCCAATGTAGGTTTTTGCGTCCTGAACTTGATTTCACACCTTTGAAAGAAATTTTTAAAAATGGTCCCAAAAATTATGCCTAGTGGAACTCATTTTCCACCTTGGGTGAATAAGTCCCCTATGGCCCAGAATTAAAATTATTTTAAATTTTTGGCAGGATTTTATCCTCCTAGGTCTAATGTGAGCTTTTAGTGTTGTAATTTTTGGAATTCCTTCATAATTGAGTATAAATACAAGTTTATTTCACTCATTTTCACCCCAAGCATTTAGGTAGTCACCTTTATAGCAAATTTTTGTTCACAAGTGCATACAAGAGAATTCAAGAGAATTCAAGGGAATATTATCAAGCATTTTGGACTAGCATTCAAGTATCAAGCATCATGTCAAGGACTTCATGCATCATGTTTTTTTGGATCTAATAAATGTGATGTATGGTTTCATGATTCAAGCTAGCACATCATTCAATATCTATCTTATATAAGCAAGATTCAAGATCTAGATCCATTGGAGCCATGTCACACATGTTTGTAGCATATTATTGATAAGGTTTGGTGAGTTTTAATAGCTTATTTTGTTCATTCATCATTCTCCATTCCTATCTCATTCTATTTCAAGGTTTGATTACCAAAATGAGGTTTGACCAAGGAAACCCCCTATCCACTAACTCAACAACATTTTTTCCCTCTCTTTAGTGTGAGATTTTCAAGTTTAGATTGAAGAAATATTGAAGAGAAAGATTGGAAAAAGTTGTCAAAGTTTTCATCAAGCCTTGGACAACATTGGAGAGCACCTAAAGGTTGATCTACATAGATTTGGATCCAGAAACCTAAAGAAGAATACTAAGAAAAATGAGAAGAGTAGATTCAGATCTTGAAGTTTCAAAAAATGCTAATTGGAATGATTTTCCACTTTTGGTGAATGAGTCCCAATATTTAGTCAAAAATCAAGATTTTGCAAATTCAAATACCCATTTGGCCAATTCCTATTCCTACACAAAAACAAAAATTATATATTGATTCACCTAGCTTAGAGGATGAGTCCCACTCAATAGTAAAGGAAGAATTTCCAGTGTTTCAGTGCTCCATTCAACCATCTCTAGATTTCTAGATGCACCCAACCAATTCTATAGTTTTTTCTTTTGTTTCATTTGCATTTCTAAGTCATTTAGAAAAGCTTTGCATCATACTAGGATTTTTCATTTTGTCTTACATTATACATTGCATTGAATTAATCTAAGTTTTGAGTATTACTTGGTGGTGAATCCCTTGTTGGTTTACAATCAACCCCTAGGACAACCATATTGCAAGATCTCTTTCTCGTTTTCACTTAAATCTCTAGAGTTTGTAGTGTCCCTCCAGCTTAGACATATTGATTAGTTGATTCTGCTTGATAGATGCTTTAGATTACTTTGATATTATGTTGTTTCTTTTCAGAGGTGATTCTAGATATTATGTTGTTTTGATTTTGAGGATGATACATCGACATCCTGGTTATTTGGTTATGATGGTTCGATGATACTATGATAGATTCATTTATGATATGGCTTATTGATTATGATTATTGCTTATGTTATCATGTTGACATGATTGTATATGATTGATTTGCTCATTTGTGTCAATGGATAAGATAGTGTGGCATTACTCATTCGTGAGTATCCTGCCATGCTGCAATTCTTATTCACAATGTGTTTTCTAACATGAGTTTATATACATACACATGTTTTAACCTTGATGTTTTCCTACAGACACAGGTACTAGGTAACAGCTCCACCTGCTTGTCAGGTCTGAGTGTATCCCGATCCAATCTTATTATGTTGACCAGAGATTTTGACAGGTTTGTGTTTAACCATCGTTCTTTGCGAACGAGTATCCTTGTTTTCCTATGTTATCGTTGGAAACTTCGTTGTTGTCATCATCGTTGTCGTCATCGTTGTTATCATTTTCATATTGTCTTTATCATTCTTAATGGGTGTGTTTCGCCATGTTCATTTGTACCGTCTTGGTTGTGAATTTTATATGTAAATTTAGTGTTTAATTGTTTGACCATGTATACAAATATTTAATAAGTTTTGATTTATTTAATTGGTAATATTATTCTTTTGTAAATATTAAATTATTTCTATGAGTTAAATAGGTGAATTGAGTTTTGATTTAAAAGTTAAGCTCTCATTTATACTTGTGTTATGATTAACACATTGAAAATAAATAAATAAGCTAATTCTTGATTACATGAACATAAATGATTAATTATATATTTGAAATGTTTGTTTTTCCGGTTATTATTGGTGTTAATCATTGGGTTTGGTTTAAAGGTTTATTTATCCTTATTTTCTTTTAAGAGGAAGTTAGTTTTGAAATTTCAACGATATGAGTATGCTTATGGAATTATTATGCAAACAACAGATATTTTATTGGGAAGTTCGGTAAACAATAAGTTTTCTAACTGCCATAATTATGAAGTCGGCCTGTGATAAATTTAAAATGGGAACTAGTCGATAGGATTCAGTTGGCAGGGTTAACTAATTGGAAACTGATTCATTAAAAGTGAATTGATTGCATGAGGAATGGAAAAGACAGAAAGTGAGGGACACAACTAGCTGGATAAGGACGTTTTTCCAGAAGTAATGATAACTAACGGTGAAAACAATAGAAAAAGAGGATCTCGTTTAAGAAGGAAAAAGGCATGTAGTTGGAGGGGGACGGAGCCTGGCGAGTGGGTGGAAGAATTCTGAAGTCATACAGAAGAGACAAAAAAAAGAAGAAAGAAACGACAGTTTTGTCTTGGAAAAACTTGGAGGAAAGGGAGCGCAGCATTCTGGAAAGAAGGAAACTGCTTGAATACAAGAAATTATGATCTAGTATCAGGCTATAAGTTAAATACCACGCAGAAATCCACATTCTAGTGATCTCTTTTAGGTATTGATCTATGAATTTTCCCTGTTAAACTTGTAATCATTAAAAAAAATACTACTCTTTTTCTTCCTACGTATTTCTCCCCTTCATGCTTGAAATGAAAATGTTATCTTGTGCAAGCTAAAATTGGAGATCATTCAACTGAGTATGTTTGTATGGTCATTTGGTTTTATACGTCCATCAACTGTACCTTAGTCGGCCGAGCTAGAACATAGCTGGTTTTATTTTTGAACTATACGTATTCTGGGTTTTGCTCTAGAAACAATATACATTTGATATTCTCCTATTTTAAAATTTTCCTATGTAAGCACTGGCTGCCCCTGAAGTTTTTTCACTTATTCCAATCGCGCCAGTCATTGAAGTTGAAGTGCATATTTCTCTCCATAGTTTGATTTTGAATCTAGATATTGTTTTCTTGATGCACGTATTGGCGTTGCTGTAGGTTGAGCATATAAGGGACTTAATGTTATTCTTTGTTTCCTTGAGGGACTCTCATATATCACTTAGTTTGGAGTTATGCCAACCCTGTAGCTTTCTACCTTGCGTATTGGTTATTTGATAGCGTTGTTTTTGAAATCCCTTATTCATAACCATTTCATTCAATCAAGCCACTCTCAAGCCACCGCCCTTGTTTATAGAGAGAATTTAAATCATGTATAATCTCTAGATTAGTTGGCATCTTAATCCCTTTTTGCAGAATTCGATGGGCTTTACTGTTTGTGTAAATCAAAAGATTATTTAATCGCACTGCTGTGAATACTTCCAGTTAGGCCAAATTGTAGACTGAAGACCTCCCAATTTTATGCATTGTAAACTATAGATGAACTTCATTAACTCCAACTATTGTGCAAAACATTCGGTTAATTTCCAACACCTTATGTGCATGTATGATTTGTATGGAGATTATATATATATATGTTGGGCTGATCCACAAGTCTGCCAGCCTAATTGGCTTTGTTTTGAAAGCTGAAGTTTCTCCTGAGTCACCAGTGTAGCTCTCTCTGCCATTTTTAGACTCTTACATTGCCACAGATCGAATGTGGGATTTAATCATTTGTACCACATGGTTGATGTGCTTCGAATCCTTGATCTAAAGGAAATTTCCTTAACATAAATACTGCTAGGGAAAATTCAATGTTGGCATTAAAGCCGGTGCCTGGAACATTGAAAATTTTCCTTATATAAGAATTCCCTCCATCTTGTTGGCTTGAAACACTCTTGACGGTGGCTACATGAAATGGAATCATGATGCCATATATGGGTACCTGAACAACATCATTCTTCGTATCAACCTGAATCATGAGCTCTCTAGAAAATGGGATATCATCCACATTTTGTAGGGTTCCCTTGGAGATGCCCGATTCTCCTCCGTTTACCTCAGCCTTGGGTTTTTGTTTCACCTCCTCGTCTTTATCATCATCATTAAATGAGTATGCAGCATCAGTGTATTCTTTGGAGCTAATCTTCACTTTAGATCGACGAACCTTTATACTTTTGTCTTGCGTGAACACTGACCAGTTGTGTGACTGAAATTTCTTGTTAATCTGTTCGATTTGGTACTTCCTTGAACCATGCAATTCGCTGATTGAATTATAGACATGCGTGGAATGTGTTTAAATTGTATACTATTCATGGATATTCACAAGATTAGATAGGTTGTTTATGCTAAAATAGTCTTCTTCAGATTTTTATAACATTTGACAATGTTATCCTGATGCGCTTTGAACTCTGTAGTCCTGAGTAGAGTAACAAACATGTGTGGACTGTTGTTCTGTCATTCATTTATGATAGTACCCATAAGTGTTGTTTTGGTTTTTTTATTGAAAGAATTTGTTGAAGCATAAATATTTATGAAATTTCTGTTCATTTGAGAAGAAAGAATACAGATTGAATTAGTTGAATAAATACATATTGAGTTAGTTGAATAAAGGCTTTTATTGTACCATTGTATATTCTATTTCTTCCTTATGCTCATTAAAATCTTTGATGAGGAATATATCCATAAACTAAAATTGAAGAGGGTCATGTTTCTCAATGGAATGAATTAATCTTACTTTTGAATTATATTTGAATAGAATATAGCCCATGTTTTTATGACTTAAGGGTTGTTAAGCTTATAGGGATTATAATACTCTTGGAATGGTTGATTAGTTATGAGGGATAAGATTTTCATTTGTTATTGCTATCATGAGATTAACTTTGCTTGTTGTATATCATATCAGTGTGGTATTTGAAATTAATCTAAGCATGATGTAATTGTTTCCTTTATGATGCCATGAGATTATTTGATTTGGGTCACGTGGAGAATGAGTTCTTTCACAATTTTGTTCCTAGCACTTGAGAGCTTTGTACCTGATTTTGAGTCATTTCCTTAGGAAGAGTGGCTTACGTTAGGGGCCGGAACCCTAAGCGGTTGCCAGGGTAACCTAACCTAAGTTTGGTTAATTCAGTGAAAATCTAACAAATTGTACTAGGGGTTTTGGGTAGTATGAAATTTTAATTCAGATGTTAATTTACCTCCCCTGGTATCTTAATGCTCGTTCAGATTAAGATAGGGTTGAGAAGGCCTGGAATGGCGTTATCATCTTTCTTGTCATCGCGAAAGAAGGTATGATTCCACTTTTTTTAGTTTAGGGGCTGGGAATCGTTAGAGGCTGCCAGGGTAACTCTGTAGGAGGGCCGGTAGTCTAGGAAGATTCTCCAGGGTAACCTAACCTGACACTGTGATGACACTCTAGCCTGTTACATGACTATGTTATACTGTTGTGAGTCGTTTGTTGTGTTTCTTTGTTACTACAATTTTAATTGTTTTGCTTTGTTCTCGTAATGTTGTGATAGTGGATGTTAACCCAATTCATGTTTTGTTCTGCATTCATGTTCGTATACTTGTGGACCTGTCAGTATCTCCTAGCACGAAGGGAGTGGACCTTTTTGGTTCCACGTGGTTGGGAGAAAACCGTGCTATCACCTTCTTTTTCCTTTTTTTTTTGCAGGTTGCACGAGGTATGTCGCAGGGTCCTGATTCCATTCTCTTTATGGTGAAGGATTGCGGTGTGATCGTAGAATTGACCTTTTATGTTGAGAGTTTACTACATTTATTGTATATCCACCTCTTACATGAGGAAACTTTTGTATCTATGCTTATTGTATCGAGATTAGAGAAATCTCATCTTTGTAACTTATCTTGTATATCATTGAGTTGTTATGAGCTTTCAATGAGTATTGGATTATGGTTTGTTTATGTTTCAAATTGTACTTGTGTACTTTGAAAATTGAAGATGTTTGTTTATTTAAAGTAATGACACCTTAAGTTGTCATGATATATGCATCTTGAATGTTATAAAAAAATAAAATTGTTCACTTATCTTTATGTTCTTCATGCTTTATTTTAGCAACTAAGGTGGGGCGTTACAAAGTTACCCTTGAATAGAATATCTTGAAAGTGGGTGTTCTCTATGTCCTAAACCATACAATAGCACTTAATACCCCATTTCAAGAGGTTCCATTTTGGTGAACATGCATTTAGAACATCATAATTCTAATTTGGAGTGCATCATCATCCTAGATTTGGCTTGCATTAACATTGCATTAGTTAATTTGCATTCTAGGGTTTTCAAATTTTTAATTAGTAAAAGTTCATATAGCTTGCATTTTTTGCATCATAAATCAATGAAAATCATACAAAATCTACATTTTCACTTAGAATAAATATCATGCAACACAAAAAGCATAAAATTCAATTATAAAGTTTTGAAAATTTTGAAAAAAAAATCCTACTCAAACTCATTCACTACCTTGGGAAAATCAGTCCCTATGCATATTATGTATTGCATTTTTTTTAATTTAAAACATTTTTTCTAAGATTTTGTTTTCTATTTATAGTTTTCTGATTCAGTTTCTAGAGTTTCTATTATAAGCATTTAATTGTTCTTAGCTTATATAGCACTTGCATTCATATTTAATTTAGTATCCCTTGTATGAGTATTTGGTGTCCTATTGCTAATACTATAATGGGATGAAGTTTGAGACTCATCTCATCCTATGATAGCACAATCATTGTGGATCTTGGGTTATCTAGCTCTTTCACTCCTAGTATTGAAACTAGTACACTAGGTATGGACCATACCATCAACAACTCTACCTTCAAGTAGTGTGATGCATGTTGAAACCATGGTTGCTAGTGTCCCACAAGAGAACCTAATTCAAATTCATGAAGAATTAGCAAACCTACAACATCAAGTGTAAAATGATAACATTTCAACTATTACCATCCCTGCTATAAATAAAATTCATCACATGCTTGAAAGTGAATATGGACTTGACCTTGTGAAGAAAATAGTTTAAATATTTGGAAAACACCTCACCTCAACCACTAGTTTTCATTTACCTACAAGCAACATCACAAGCCAATGTGGAACTCAAACTCCTCCTCTCATAACAACTGCCTCAATTACCACCTATACCAACCCTCAAGCCACATCAACAATGCAACCGACTAGTAATGTGATTCCTTCCTTGGGTATTTCCACTAGCATCCTTAGTACCTTTGTGGCATGGCATGTCATATATCCTACCAATTTACCACCTATAAGTATTCCATTTACTTGTCCTTCAAACACATACACCCCTTCACCTTTTTCTCATCCATCTCATAATACAATCAATGACCTTCTCATAAATCAACTTTTGCAACCAATTTCATCCTTCAAAAGCAATTTTCCACCATCAACCAAAATCAAAATGGCCCAACTACATAGTAATTCAAAAGAAACCAATTGTCCTTGGATATATTGTGAACACTAATGCCACAAGGTGTAGAGGTGCCTAGATTTGAGAAATATGGAGGAAAGGGGGATCCTTCTAACCATGTTAATGCTTATACGACCTTATAAGCTTTTTTTTAGGTCCTTGAAATATATTATCTTGGAATGGTTCTCTTCTTTACCAAAAAAATCAATTCGTTCATTCAATGAACTTGTTAAGGAATTTTTTAACCATTTCCAAGTACATATGACCCCTTAGATGACCTTGGATGACTTGATGAGATGCAAGAAAAAATAAGAAAAGATAACTAACTTTATCTCATGCTACCAATTGGTTTATTCTCAAATTGATGTCAAGATCCCCAATCCTCACCTTCAAAAGATGTTTGTAAAAAAATTTCAAAGAAAGATACAATAGAAAGTTACCAGGGTATATGCAGGATCATGATGGGCCAAAAAGTGGCGATATGATGGGTATGTGTAGGGTATGTGGTTGATGAATTTTTTTACCCAAAATTAATGAAACAAAAAGGGTTTTCAAAGGAGATTCTTAGCTTTCCACCAATATAAATTATGCTTTACTTTGAATGTAATAAATAATTATTATTCATTTTCTATTTGAATTATGACTAATGTCCTGATTGATAGGATAATTGAAAAACATCTATAAATTTCAAATGCTATCATATTTTTTTAATCCGAAACATGCATCACATTCTATGCTTAACATAATATAAGATTAAAAAAAATAATAATAAATTTCATGAAGTTTTGGCCAAGTTAAGGTGTAAAACATCTTTTATATTTTTTAAAAGTTGTAATAAAAAATCATAATTAATTATTTACTTGGAAAAAATACAAAAAAATATGCATCACATTGGGACATGAGTCCTCTACTTATATCTAAAATATTATTAAAAAATATTATCATTTTATTGTGGTTAGGGTGGCTAGACAAACGCCTACTTACTTTTTCCCTGAAATTTAAGTACTATTGCATTGAAATTTCAAATTTTCACCAAATATATTTAAAAGTAAAAATTAAACCTAGTATTTTAGAAACTATATTAAATTTTCTATAGATTCTATTATGACATATTTTTTAAATAATATAGATAAATTATTCAAATTTTAATGTCAAGTTTCCTAACTCTGATTTTTCTAAATTTTTCACCAATTAAGGGCTTGTTTTTTCCATGATGATCCTCCATATGCCCACTATGATGAAATTCCCCTCCTTTATGTATCTATGTATTTCCCTCTATGATTATCGAGTCATGATGCAAAGTCCACTTTTAACCAAAGTAAGAAGTATGAGTCCACAAACCAAAAAAACTCCCAACCTTCTAGGAAATAAAATAAAGGATTCCTTCAATTCAATCCCCCTAGACAAACAACTCATAATGTCAATAACCAAGTAGTTGTTAAAGCGGTGATAACCTTTAGATACGGAGACCCAAAAAGATAATTCATCCCCTTAACTGATACCCTTCATAATACAATGTTGCAACTCATAGAATAGAAGATGGTTACCTTACCTCCCGTTAAAACACTCGATCCTAATAAACCATTACCTACAAGCTATAGACAAAACTCTTACTGCCATTATCAATGAAAAAATGGACATGACACAAAACATTGTAAGCATCTTGTGCAAGACCTCATTTATTCCAGTTGTCTTTTCATTGGAGGTGTTAGTGATCAAGGAAATAAGTTTGTTGCCCATCCTAACCAAAATTTACAAATATTTACCAACCCCATGCTTAATCATAACATTTCATTTGTCAGAGCCAGTGAAACTACAAAGAATGATGCATGAATTATGATACACATCATGATAATAATGATACTATTCAACATGATTCTATAGAGAATGATCATATGGATGACATGGTAGGAGTGATAGATTCCATTCCTCATAAGGGAAAAACTAAGAATCATCTTTACATTTATTTATCCTCTAAAGATATACTTAAATATGCACCCAATGGTCCTCTTTACATAGTCGGAAAAATCTATGACAAGCCCACTAAAGCGATACTATAATAGATCCTTCCTATGGAGAGAATGTGATCACTAAGGAATTTTTACTTCTACATGAACTCTATCAAGATATATATGATAAACCAAAAGCATGGATCAAGACTTGTAATGGTTTCACTTTCCATATGATGGGATCAATCACCTTACCATTGTAAATAGTACCAACAAAATTAGATATGTCATTCTCCATCATCCCATAATCAGACCAATTTTATGTCAAGCTAGGTTATCCATGGCTTCATTCCATGAATATAGTCCCTTTGGTTGTGCATAAATGCTTAAATTTTTCTTTTGAAAATGAAATTTTCATCATCCATCATAGTGGCTTTAACCCATTGTCCTCCAAAGGAAACTTTTCCTTAGATTTTATTTTGGCCCCAACCTATAAAACCATGAGAATAATTATTTTTCCTATCCTATCAAAAGTTCAAGGTAAAGAAAATAGTAGAATTATCTCTTTGAAACATGTCCTCGTTTGCAACCGAGCCTACCATCCTAGACAAAACAATGTTTACACCTAAAAAAATTCTAAACAACCAAGACCAACCTAAGAAAAAACCTTCACCTACCTTTTATAAATGACCAAAAGACAACGAAAACAATCTTGACACACTATCTAGAATAAAACAAGTTTACAAATTCAAAGATAAAGTGCTAGAGCAACCTCTTGTGGTTCCTTTCACTCCTCCCCTTAGGGAAGAAAATAAACATGTGGGTATGTGCAAGATCATGATGGGCCAAAAAATGGCGATATGATGGGTTTTTGTAGGGTATGTGGGTGATGACCTTTTTTTTACCCAAATTGATGAAATGAAAATGGTTTTTAAAGGAGACTCTCAACTTTCCACCAATATAAATTATGCTTTAATTTGAATTTAATAAATAAAATAGATAGACACCTACTTTTTTATTTTTTCCCTGAAATTTAAGTACTACTGCATTGAAATTTCAAATTTTCACCAAATATATTTAAAAAAAAATAAAAAAATCTAGTAGTTTAGAAACTACATTCAATTTTCTACAAATTCTATTCTTACATATTTTTGAAATAATATAGATAACTTATTCAAATTTTTACGTCAAGTTGCCTAACTCTGATTTTTTTGAATTTTTTACCACTTAAGGGCTTGTTTTTTCCATGATGATCCTTCACATACCCATATGGTTGATCAACCCACTCTCACACAAACACATTTTGAAAATATAACTAAAAGAAACAAAGGTGCTAGAGAGCGTAGGTTGTAACACCTCTCTAACCCTAGCCTAGGTAAGATAGCATTTTGATTTTGATTTGGTATTCTAACTATTAAATGTTGTTATAATGAGATTATACATTGATGACTATAGGAAAGGTTATCATGATTAGTTATTATTTTGGATTACATACTTATATGTTTATATACTATTATCATTGATTTTGTATGATTATGGACAAGAAAGGGATGGTTTCGTAACACTCATATCCAAGAGGCTTATGATATCATGACCCTCTTCTTGATGATTGATGTTGCTCCAACTATATGATATATGCTATATGCACATGTATTTTGACACGTGATTGGAGTGATGCAGGTATTGAGTATCAATTCCACCTAGATTCATAGGCCTAAGTGTACTCATATTCTCCAATGGTGGTTAATGGAGGTAGTCACAAGCCAAACATCCCCTACCCTAACCCACTATATCTTGTTAGTGCGGTGTTACTGTATTGTTGTCTTATCATTCGGTTGCCTAATAGTAACATTCATAGCACTTTTCGGTTGCATGTGGTTTTCCATTTTGTCTTGTTGAGGTATTTTGTTATGGTTTTCATTAATCTATTATGTGGCTATATATTTTGATTGTCAGTGTTATGGCATGGTTTCATAGATAGTATTTTATAGTGTTTTATTGATGGGAGATTTGAATGGTTATATCCATGAGGTTTTAAATATGCTATTTTAAGTGATTTTTATTGATCATTCCATAGATTGATATCACATTTAGTAATTTGAAGTGATTTTATTAATCCATTTTGTGAGCTCTTAGAGTATTATTTAAATCTTATTTAGGGAGCTTTGTGCATTTTAATGTTGTATATTTAGTGTTTTTTTTAATTAATTAATTGGCGAGCTTTAATAGTTTGTTTTATTAAATGTTTTAATTCATTTATTGTGAGGAGAGTTTTTAAAAGGGAATTCGGTGTTGTTTTGGGGGGGATTATTTTGGAGAAGAATAATTTTGTTTTGGGAAGGAGAAGAAAACCCCATGATTTGGGGTGGTTGAGTTAGGGAAGAAACATAGAGAATTTCTGAGAAGAAATTTGTGGGCAGTGTCTCTGGAGGTTTAGCATAGCTTTGTTGTCTTGTTG
Organism: Sequoia sempervirens; assembly: GCA_007258455.2. Classification (NCBI taxonomy): domain Eukaryota; kingdom Viridiplantae; phylum Streptophyta; class Pinopsida; order Cupressales; family Cupressaceae; genus Sequoia; species Sequoia sempervirens. The sequence goes on from VDFB02281492.1 coordinate 690,227,662, forward strand.
CTCTGTTTAGGAAGCTCATCATGCCTTGCTAACAAAGCATTCCTTCACTTCACATTTGTGGTAGATTTAAGGTACTCTTCTATGTTTCCTTGAATTTTTGAGTTAGAAATGTATGTATGAGTATGTTTAAATTTTTTTGGAGTCTTGGTTGCTCTAGGTGTTGTCATGGAATTTTGGCTGTGGAGTTTTCTTTTTAGCCTTGTTATGGTATTTATTTTTGGGGAAATTTTGATTCTTTTCTAAATCTATACAAATATATTAGTTTAAAATCAAATCCAACTATGAGATTCACCTAAAAATTCCCAAATCTCAGCTAGGTTGGAGTCTAAAACGAATTTTGAATACTTTAATTTTTTGGCCAAAATTTGTGTTGCCTGATTAAGCACGTTTTTTTATTCCTACTCATTAACCACCTATAAAAAAAAAAAGAAAAAAAAGTGGATTTCATGTAGAAACACCCATATCTCAACTAGGTTATTTTCTGATTTTAAATCCAAGCACTTTCATTTTTCATGTTTTTGCCCAGCCTGGCATAAAAAATGTGTCTTTTAGAACAACTCCTTATTTTTTTCATAAAATTAAAAAAAAAATGTGGAATCCAATTGGAACTATCAAAATATGAACTAGGTCAAGCTCTAATTTTAGATCTAGGCACTTTTAATTTTTATGCCCTCTTTCTTATTTGTTTGTACAACAATTGGAACCTTGTTCTATGCCACAGTCATGTAGTAGTTTTTAATTGATTTAAAAGTGGTTTGCGGGATGATTTAATGAGCTTAATACTAATGATATGATTGGTTTATTTTCATTAATTTAATGATGTATGCTCTAATGGTATTGATCTATTTTTTAGTGGATGTGATCAATTTTTTAAATGATTTAACATCAATGTTTGCTTGGTTGTTTAAAATGGCTTTAATGATGGATTTTTCACTATTTCATATTTTCTATGGATTCTTTACTTTTTTAAATAAGATGAGCTTAGGTCTCAGTAATTAGAGTGGTCTTATGGAGTGGCTCTCTATGGGCCTGGGGCCCATAGGTGGTTGTCAGGGGAACTAGTAGTAGAGTTATTGTAAACAAGTGATAACTAAATTAAAAAAATGGGGTAAAAACTAATAAGATAATGAGTCCTTGTGCATGGCCTTGAGGTCTTCTAAAGGCTAAGGATGCACTCAAGAAGGCCTACTTTTCTGCAAGGTGTTGAGTTATTCGTCCACGGGGCATTGATTTGGGCATGATTGAGTCTCCTCATTTGTATGAGAGGTGTAATTAACTCCATATGGTGCCATCACTTCGTGCAAGCATGATAACATTCCATATAATCTATGCTCTAGTACCTCATACCTTAGTAGTTGAGTGTGGTACCCTGCATGTTACTGTATGAGCATCTCCATGTTGTGACATTCGACCTTATGCATTGTATTTGTGCTTTCTCTATGTATGATGTGAGTGTTGACCATATGTTACTCTTTCCTTGATACCTTTTTTTGGCCTTGTGACTACCTTCAAGCATGCTAGGGTGGTCTCTTTTGAATCAACATGGTAGGGAGGCATTTCCACCACCATTGGGGACTAGTGTATAGGTTATTGGAGTACTAGTTGGAGCTGATCTCTCTTGTACTTATCTTATCAGTTGATGTATCTTATTCATGGCTATGCCATTGTACTCATGTATATTCCTTTATGTATATTGTACACTCTTGAGAGAGAAAATGTAATCATATAAATTAATGAGAAGAAATGTGATGTTTTATAATTTTCTTATGGGTTTCGATGTTGGTATCAAACTTGATTGTGCTATGATGATTATTATGGATTTTATTTCCAAAGTTTTCATGAAAAAATTAGAGCTTTGGCTATGTTTTTTCTTCATGCATTAGTTTACAAAAGTTTTGGCATAACACAACATTTTTTTTGTTGTTCTTTGTTGTTGTTGCTAAGGTTCTGACATAATGCAACTTTTTGTTTATTGTTGATAAAGTTCCGATGCAACACAACTTTTTGTTGGTTGTTCTATGTTGCTCCTACTGAAGTTACAACACAACGCAACTTTCTATTTGTTCTTTTGTGTTGTTGCTGCTAAAGTTCTTCTGCAACACAACTTTTTGTTTGTTGTTCTATGTTGTTGCTACTAAAGTTCCAGTGCAACACAACTTTTTTTTTGTTGCTCTTTGTTGCTATTAGAAAAGTTCCAGTGCATCAAAGATTTATATATGTCATTCTATGATGTTATAGAAAAAAGTTCCACAGCATAAAGTTTTAGTGCATCAAAGCTTTTTGCATGTTCTTTTGTGTTGTTATAGTAGAAAGTTCTAGAGCAAGAAGTTCTAGAGATTTTTTTTTTGAGCTATCCTATTTTATCCTATTTGGATTTTCTCTGGAGGGTAGATTATTCCTCTCCTTTGGGTTGTGCTTTTGGCCATACTTGGCCATGTTTTTGGTTGATCAATCGAATTGGCAAATGCTTTTTGTGTATGTTATTCTTCCTATTCAAAAAAAAATTACCTTGTCCTCTTTTGGCTCTTACCCTTTGAGGTTGCATAGTAGGATTTTACATTTGGTATCAGAGCCTATGTTCACACATTTGGAGCTTTGGTGTACTTGAGCCTTCTAAATTGTATTTGGTGTGTGTTACATGAGCATGTTATATTAGTTTTCATAGTCTTGTTGATTAGATTTCATGCCTTAGTATGGTGTATAGTTCATTTTTTTGATGATCTATTTTGATGTGTTCCTTTTTTCCTTTTGGATGCCTCCTAGGAGTAGAGCTAGAGGTAGAGTTAGAGGTAGAGTCCATGCTGTAGCACTAGGATTTGTGCTTATGGTTGTGACCCACTTGGTGTTTTGTGTGTGGTGGATGGTAACAAGTGTCATTGTTTTTTCTCTGCTCCTTGCATGTCTTGTTGAGGAATGATTTTTTGATGGTTAGTTAGAACCTCAAGCCTACCAAGAAGTGTGTTTTGATTGGTCTCCTTCTTGATGTATTTCTCTTTCATTGTGTAAAGGGTTGCAACCTTTGAGTGGCTCTTGAGTGTGGTTGTAGCCTATGTGGTTGTAGTGTGCTTGATGTTTGTGTCCCAAGTGCTTGTTGTGGTGAGATAGTCATAGGACCTCTTGCCTTGAGTGCCTTAGTATGGAATTTTAGAGGGTTGATTTTACCAATCTTGACTTGTATTGTGGAGAAACGATGACTCCTATGCCTTGCCTTACCCTATGGGATTGGAGTGATTCCTTGGTTGAGAGCATCCCGAGGTTGAGATTGATTACTTCCCTTTATCCTATGTTGTGGGTGGGCATGTTGGACCTTAGTATATAGGTGGGTTGTAGGTGACAAGTGTTGCCTAAAATTACCCTTGCTTGGTTTCTTATTTCATGTTTTTGGAAGGTCTATTTGACCTTAAGAGTGCCAAGAAGTTCCATCTATGTGTATTCTCTTCCCAAGTTTTATATTTTTCATTACCATCAAAACTTTTTGGAACAAAATTTTCAACTCATGTCTTATTGTGCTCTACCTCCTTGTGCTAGTGATTACTTGATAGACCCTATGTGGTTTTGGAGTTTATTTTTCATGTTATATTGTATTGAGATTATAAATATGGTAATAGAAAATGAATGATCATGTTGTTAGTTCATAGAGATTATTCCATTCTATTGTATGATTGATGCATTTGGAAAGACTTGTGTGATGATGAGACCATGTTTGCATTCGTGCTTGTGTTAGAATTGTAAATGTGTCTCTCTCCTCTCTCTTCCCATTGGTTTAACAAAGATGCCTATCTTTGAGTGTGGGGTATATTGAAATCCATGGTATGCTTGTCTCTTCTAAAAAAAATGTTTATGCATTCATGAAGGTTTGTTTTATTAGATCAAACCCTTGGTAAAGGACCTAAGTCCCCAAGTTGCATTCATAATCATAGAACATGTATGAATTTAGATAGAAAATCATTTTGCATCAAGTAAAATTTTAGAGAAAAATGGAATAGTGAAACCATTTGCATGTTAATGATAATTGCATAATAGGTGCATCTTGTTGGTGAGGCCTATAGTCCCCAACTATATTATTAAGTATTAAGAAATCATGTATATGTTAAACTAAATGTTGTGTATAGTGACATGCAATGATGACCCGATAGGTGGAGGGGAAGTCCAAATTTTAGGGATGTGTATAGACATAGAATCAATTAGAGAGGGGGATGTTAAAAACAATCTTAGAGAGAGAATAGGATACTTACATATCTACACATACTGAATGATAAGCTGTATTTTAAGTACTAAATGGAACATTGATTTTTTTGTGTTTCATCTTATTACCACTATGTGTAGATATGTATGTATGCCATAGTAGATTCAAACAAAATTGATACATATAGAGACATTGTTGGAATGATAAGTCATATTGTAAGTGTTAAATGCAACATTGATGCTATCACTATTCGCAGTGATGGAAAATATATTTCCCCTATGTGTAGATATGTATGCATGTCATAGTAGATGCAAACACCATTTATACATAATGATACCTATGTTTATTCTGTTGGGATATTCTTGGAATGATAAGTTGTAACTTAAGTGTTATATGGAACATTAATGCCACCATTGATCGTAGTGATGCACAATGTATATTCTTGGTTCGTTGTTTTGCAAGAACATAGAGTGTAAGCTAATGGAAGTTAGTCTACATCCAAGCATAATGTATGTAATAGTCAGACATAGTAACACCTGAGAGAGATCAAGTGAAAACATTTTAAAATCCCCATGGCATCATTAATATCCCTTTTATGATACCATTATAATAATATCGTAGGGAATAGATCAACATTTGATACATGTAGATTATGTCGAAAGGATAATAGAATTATCTGAATGCTTAGAATATTGTTGGTTTGGAATAAGACATACAAATGTCAAATAAGTATATTTACATAAGTCATTCACAACCATAACAATAAAGAGATAATTGCATCCACAAAATTTTGGTGATGTTAATAAAAAAGTAGATTGATATAAAAAATTTAAACTATATTTTTTTTATTTTATTTCTAAATCTCCTTTACATGTGATCAAAATATATATTGAGAGATTACATATAATTTATTTTGGTGAAATATTAAAAAATAGATCATGTTGTCTCAATGTAATTAATGTTGAGATAAATGTTTAATATTACACTTAATATATAGCATATCAAACATATCAATATTCTCTACATCTAATGTCAAAAACATACAAATCTGCACATAGAAAATATAAAATTAAACACAAAAAAATGAGGCCTACTCTCCACCCTACTATATTGGGTCATGGAGCCTTATGGGCTCTCGCCAAATCCCTGAGCAAGAACATACATCATCCACCACTCTGATAAATGGTGAAATCAATGTTCCTTATTAGACTTAATATATAGCCTATCAAGAAGTAATTGTTTATTTCATCATTGTGATTGATTTTTCAGTCACTATGATTATTCTCCAAGGTTATTTATCACACATTGCTTCATCAAAATCCCCATTATGTGATTTCAAAACTCCATAATTTTAGGATCATAACAGGAAGTGTAACCATTATCAATGCATTCCTTAATGGTCAAATTTTTTAATAGTTCACACTTAGCAAAACCAAAAAATAGAGTAGTCGATAGAGATTAGGTGAAAGCCTTCCAGAAATGATGACTTCATAGAAGATCTAATGGAATGAAAGCATCAATGAAGCATGATTAATTGGCTTGAGTATTTTCTACAAAAATGAAAGGAAAATGTGAAGTTTAGTGCAATGAACATGTGTCATTGGTAGGAAATATCTAAATTAGGAAATATAAAGAGTTTTATAATTTATAACAAATAATATGCAAGGCACTTGCAATACAAGGGATCAAATAAATGAAATGTAGGCATACCGTGTGGGTCGAACGGAATGTAGTATGAACACAAAAAAAGAAGATCTGCTCTCCACCCTACCATATTGGGTCATGGAGTCTCATGGGCTCTCACCAAATCCCAAGAAAAAAACATAAATTGTCCACCAATTTGATCAATGGTGAAAGCAATGTTTCAGCACCTCCTGACTTCATAGAAGATCTAATGGCTTGAAAACATCCATGAAGCAGAATTATTTTGCTTGAGTACATTCTGCAAAAATGAAAGGAAAATGTGAAGTTTAGTGCAATGAACATGTGCTATTGGTAGACAATATCTAAATTAGGAAATATAAAGAGTTCTATAATTTATAATAAATAATATGCAATGCACTTGTAATAGAAGGGATCAAATAAATAAAATGTAGGCATACCTTGTGCACACAAAAAAATGCAATATGAACACAAAAAAAAAAAGCCCTGCTTTCCACCCTACCATATTGGGTCATGGAACCTCATGGGCTCTCACTAAACCCCTAAGAAAAAAAACAAATTTTCCACCACTTTGATCAATGGTGAAAGCAATGTTTCGACACCTTAGGATTTTCTTGAGTTGAAATCAATGTTATACATCTTTAAGAAATTGAGATGCAGTTATGAAATAAGAGATGGAATAAAGGATATATAGCCTTACCTTGCATATAAATAGAATGTATTTGTAGCTCGTACACCATGCCAAACATGCGATTGTAAATCTATTTAGCATTATGGAGATCTATGGTTACAACTGATAATGTTTTCCATCTAAAATGGTTTGACTCAGATATAGTTGCACACAAGGAAAATGTGAAGTTTAGTGTGGTGAACATGTTTCATTGGTAACCAATATCTAAATTATGAAATATAAATAGTTCTATATTTATAACAAAAAATATGCAATACATCTACAATAGAAGAGATCAAATAAATAAGATGTAGGCATAGCTTGTGCACAAGGAATGATGTAGTATGTCTATGATTACATCTCGCATATAAAAATGACAAGGAAGAGAATTTAGAAATGGCGGAAATTCTATATGCATCGAAATGAAGAGGGAAAGAGAAGCACTATAGTCACTATAAAGAATAACAATATTTCATGATGATGGAAATGAATACAATTGTTGGAGGAAATCCTCTTCTTTGATTCACAGTGCACTGTATTTTTTGGCATGTATTTTGGAGTATCTAGCAAAAGAGAAAGGAAGATCTATGCATATTTGTAAAGAAGCCAGTTCAAGTAAAGAAATTGAGTTGTTACACCTTGTTTAGATATCGATAGAATTTTAGATAAGAATGAATATGATTGAAACTGAAATATCTAAATGCATTTTACTTGAATTGGGTTCTTCATTTGAACTGGGTTGTTCACTTTGAATATTGATTGTAAGTAATTTGACAAACATGTCCACATATAAACCTTTTTGGTGAAAGATTAAAAAATAGAGCATATTGCCCCCATGTAATCAATGTTGAGATAAATATTTAATATTACACTTAATATATAGCCTATCAAACATATGAATGTTGTCTATATCTAATGTTAGAAAAATAAAAATTTGCACATAGGAAATATAAAATGAAACACAACAAAATGAGGCTTGCTCTCCACCCTACCATATTGGGTCATGGAGCCTCATGGGCTTTGACCAAACCCCTGAGTAGGAACATAAATCATCCACCACTATGATTAATGGTGAAATCAATGTTTCTTATTACACTCAATATACAACCTATCATTTTAATAACTCCTTTTTGAGGTTGAAAGAAATAACACCTAAAAAGGTTCATTTAAGTTTAGATATCTTTATATCAGTGCATATTTTGTTTTGCAAGCAGATATATAGGCATTGCATGCCTTGGATGAATTTGTAGGGATCTATTGCTTAGATATATATATAGACACAAAAATAATGTGTGAAAATGTATGTATGTGGAATTACATGTAGACAATAGGTATCAGATGGGTGAAAAAAGGTCAAGTGATAACAAAAAGGGATAGGCACCATTAAAATAAACAAGGATGTGGGGGCCAAGTATTCAACTTTGGCATTATTGAGAGTGAGTGGAAAGAAATAAAAATCACTTGTTTTATGTTTTTTGCATGGGCAATGGTTGCTAAAGGAATACAAAGGTATTGGTGATGCCACCATTGATAAAATTGATGGAAAATGGATTTCCCCTATGTGCAGATATGTATGTATGTCATAGTAGATGCAAAGAACATTGATACATACTAATCCCTATGTTTACTCTATTGGAACATTCTTGGAATGATAAGTTGTATTTTAAGTGTTATATGGAACGTTTAGGAAACCATTGGTCACAATAATGAATGATTCCATGTTTTATATTTGGATGAATGTCATAGCAGATGCAATCAACATTCATACATACTAACACATTCTTTGAATGATAAGCCATATTTTGACTATTATATGGAACATTGATGCCACCATTGTTCGTAATGATGGAAAATGTATTTCCCCTATGTATAGATATGTATGTATGTCATAGTAGATGCAAAATCCATTGATACATACTAATCCCTATGTTTATTCTGTTGTGAAATTCTTGGAATGATAAACTATATTTTAAGTGTTATATGGAACATTGATGATTGCAACAATGTACAATGCATGTTCTTGGTTGGTTTTTTGGGAAGAACATAGTTTTTAAGTTGATGGAAAGTAGTGTACATACAAGCACAAGAAGGTATGCAATAGCCAGAAAAGTAACGCCTGAGAGAGATCAAGTGACCACATGTAAAAATCCTCATGGGCTTAGTAATAACCCTTTTATGATACCATTATGCTAAGAAAGTAGGACATAGATGAGGTTGAGATAGATCTTTCTTAGAATGGAAATATGTATATTAAGTGTGAGATGAAACATTGGTCTTACCATTAATTATAGTCACAGGCTAACATACATTTCCCACCAATGTAATCAATCATGATATCAAATTTTTTTATAATTAAATGCTAGTTGGAATCAATATTAATTATTGTATGGTTTCCATGTAGTTTTGATCGGTGCATACATAATAGGAAACACTATATATGGATGTTGGATACATCTAATTTCACACATGTTGTGGATTTTGTTTCCCTGTCTTTTTTTTTACAAAAAAAACTTGAAAATCCTAAGCTTAAGTCATTAACATCACACAAGAATAGGAACCACATGTTTCAGTTAACAAAATCAATTTGAATAAATGCACAATGCTGGTATCCAATAGGAAAATTGAAAATTTCAATTGAAACATATGTACCTATTCTTTTGTCAAATATTACGACAATTTTTGATGAATGGAAATAGGGCTAAGTGATGTCAAGTAGCAATTAATTTAGGTGGAGAATTTTAAGTGTATACATATAAAAAAAAGGAAACTTTCTTATGAAAAGAATAAACATAGGAAGGATTATATATGAATGTTCTTTTCATCTAATTTCAGATACATACATATTTGCACATAGTGATGAATGTTGGCCGTGTCCTACAAGAAATGGGAAAAAAATAATCATAGCTGACACTTTTTTATTGCTTTTATAACCATCACCCCATGCAAAAAAACAAAAAATAACCTCCAACCACCTGTCGCTCACAACTTTGATAGTAAGGAAAGCTAGATAATAACACTAAACAATTCCCTATCAAAAATTCTGCAAGATTTGGCTATTTTTTCTAAGGTTTTAAATGGAAGATGTTATTACAACCATCACCACTTCATGGAAACCATACAAAAAATAATGTTGATGCCAACCAACATTTAATTTCACTAGCCTTCTCTATCCACATGCCAAGAAACTTGCCACATTTTTCCCAACAAGTAGTTTAATTCTGGAAGGTTTAAAAAATGGAAAGGTTAGCCTTCTCTATAGGTGTGCCAAAATATTTTAATTAAAAATCATAAAGAATCCACCACCTTTTTCTGACTAGGATCCCAACGTCAAAAGGCTTAAAATTTTGATTTATGGTTTCCATGTAGTGGTGATGGTTGGAAAGCAATAAAAGAGTCATGTACGTTTACAAAGAAAAATCTATACAAATATATATGTATCTAAAGTCTATATGTATAAAGCACACATATATTGCCATAGGCGGACTTCTCAATACAGAAATCACAATGGGGATAAAGGAAATAAACATCACTTGGCATAGGCTGGCATGGAAATATCACTTTTTTGCATCTAATTTCACATATTTACATATCTACACATAGGGATGAATGTTGTATGGGTCTAACTTCACATACATATCTGCACATAGGGAAAGTAAAATGGAACACAACAAAAGAAGGCCTTCTCTCCACCCTACCATATTGGGTCATGGAGCCTCATAGGCTCTCACCAAAGCCTTGATCAAGAACATACACTTCCACCACTGTGATGAATGGTGAAATCAATATTTCTTATTAGGCTTAATAGAAACCCTATTATTGTAAGAATTCATTTTTGAGGATGAAAAAAATAAAAATTATCTTCCCGAAACAATAAACATGGTGAGGAGTATATATGAATTTTTTCTACATCTAATTTCACATACATACATATTTGCACATAGGAAAATGAAAATGAAAATGAAACACAACAAAAGAAACACATAATTTTTTGTGGCTATATGTTTCGAAGAAATAGATTCCTATATATACATTGAGCACATGCAATAGATAAATATGGATTTGGGAAACAAAATGTACACTGATATATTTGTATCTAGAGGTAGATGCAAATATATATGCATTGTTGATTATTGTTCAATAGCTTAAAAACTGGTAAGGCTGACCAAAATTTTGAGCAAAGTTTACACATATAGCCTATTAGCTAAATATTATTTCATATATGGTTTCCATATAATGTCGATGGCCACAATAATATTTAGTGTTCTAAAGTTACCAAAGGAATTGAATAGTTTATGTTATTTTCCATAAGGCATTGTTGACTATTATTTTGTAGCTTCAACTGCTATCAGGATTGTGAGCCACCACTACGATAAGTGTTTTTGCAAACAACATACATACATATCCACACCTAAAATTTTCAATACATGTGAGAAGAAATATAGATAAGTTTAAATTCATATATATCTATATGTTGCCTGAGTAGAGAAAATAAACATCACTTGGCATAGCTTGTCATAACAACATTGTTTCATGTATGTATTTCATGTATTTGTGATTGTTGTAATAATAGTTTACATTTAAAACTTACCAAAGTAATTGAGCAATTTATGTTATTTTCAATAAGGCATTGTTCAGTGTTGGGTTGTAGATTGAGCTAAACAACATAGGTAGATATCCACACCTTTACTTGTCAATGTATGTCAGTATATATATGTATAAGTTTAAATGTAATTACATGTATCAACAAGTATAAATATAGATATATATGTGTGTTGTATGTATCTTTTTTTAGGTACATGTATATGTGGCATGGCTTTATGTATGGAGAGATAGGACCAATATATTCAACATTCAACCAACATTAAAAGATTAAAAAAAAAATCATGAGATTGAAAATAAGTATGGGTTCAAGTCAAAAAATATTATAGAGAAGAACCATATGATATCCATATGCAACATGAATTTATGAGTTGACATGGAAAAGTAGTAGAGAGAACATTTAAGACGCATTAGAAGATTGGAAAGCACATATATGAGAATATTGTACATTGAGCCAATAGAAGAAGATTAAAACGGCATAAATTAAATGAATTTTTTTTTATTTCATTCTAGATTTTAATCTTGTGCAATGGTAGATTTTAATAAGGTGGACTCAAGAAAAAACAAAAATGCATTGTGTAGGCCATAGAGGATAGTCATCATTGAAAATTACATAGGAAATATTATAATTAAAATAAATTTTATGCAACTCTAATAAAATAAAAGATAACCATATGTGACGTGGATTTATCAATGTAGAGGTAGGACCACATTTAATAATCATGCATTCAATGGATCCAACTTTATAGCTAACAAAAACTGTGGAGAGATACGAGTATGTGGCAATAAAAATAGACAAGAAACAAATAACTATATGGATATTAAAAATGACACACATACATATAAACATTCAAATCTGCATTCATATGTGCATACAAATGTATTACAAACACATATATCTACACACATCTGTATCAAAATGTTGTATGCACTTAGAAAATTCAATTGCATGCATATATATTTATGTATGTGCATACGTAAATGTATACATGCATATAACCATGTCCACAAGTATACATAAGAACAATTGTAAATATTGATACATGTTTTAAATAGGGCGACATAACTATATAACGAAACAACATAAAATAAAATGAGGAACATACACTAAAAGTGAAATAAAACTATAAGAAACATAAACAATATCGAAGAAAAGAAGTGTATCTTTTTTTGTTAAACATTATAAGTTACAATCCATTGTATTAATATATAACCAGT